>WYDI02022299.1:0-24094 GCA_009867235.2 Psittacus erithacus
TGTTATCAGCGCTGTTCCCAGGCCGAAAGTCAAAACCACAGCACTGCACCAGCTACTAAGAAGGAGAAAAATGACTGGTAATGCTGAACCCAGGACAGTAAGTAAAACATCGGGAGAAACATCACAAAGTGCAATAAGCCATATGCCCTAAAACTGAGGGGTTTTTCAGTGATGCTTGGCCTAGACTTAAAAAAATGCGATAAGTTGATTGTCTTTTTGATCCATTTACAGGTCCATAGTTAGAATACAAGAAAAGAAACTTCCACAAAGAAAGATACCAGGAATTCTAATGACCAGTGTAGGGACCACTGTGCCAGCTAAATATAACAACCTGAGAATGGTCTTTTCTGTGAACTAAGTAGAAGTAACAATCATAAGGGTAGCCACAAAAGTAACTTTGATACATGAAAATTAACTTACTGCACATCTAGTTACACACTCATTAAAGTTAGAAGACATCAAAAAATGTTACTATGTTGAACTTTAGCATACAGATTAAATAATTCAACTTCTTTAATTGCAGAACAGTGTTTTGGCCAATCCTTTCTGACATCCCAGATAGCTTTGAGTGGCTTCTTTCTTGGAAAAGAGGGCAGAAGGTCAAACGTATAAGCAGTTTCCATATCAAATAAACATAGTTTTCTGTACTCATGAATATACTACATCATTTTGGTAAACTGCTTTCTGAGCACATCTCCCACATTAGAAGACAATGATTATAATAAGTGTGACCCCAATCAGTATCTTACACACGAATGCTTCTTATTGTAAAGCACAAGTCATTGTGCTTTACTGCGTAGCTGATACAGTTAATAGTTAACTGGAAGTTAAAACACAGATAAAAATTTATGATAGAAGAGAATAATATATTGTATAAGAAAACACACAAATACATATTTTGTTAAGTTTTTTAAGACTCATGTCACATGCAGGGCACTTCAGTCAAGCACTGCTCAATTTACATTATATGGAATGTTCTGTAATTAGGCATGTTACACACATTTCAGCTATGATGTAAACTATCAAATTATGAATTCATTAACTTTATAAATTGCTGAAAAAAAATCTGTTAAGTGTCTTTGTTCTAAAAATAGGGCAAGAACTTAAAAGACTTAACAAAAAAGACATCATGTTACTCCCTGAGCCAAAAGCAGAATTCCTCTCTTCTGAATTGCCAGCTTCAGTAATCAGATTTAATAATCAGCAGGTTTAAGAGGAGCATTATGTTGCAAGAGAGGGGTTAGCTCTTTGGCATATTTACGGCACAAAACCATAAAAAAGAATATCAAAGTGCCACAAGCCTAATGGAAGCGTAAGAACTGTGGAATTCCTCTCTCCTATTAAGCAGTATAGAAAGAGAGAGATGGCAGCGGTTACAAAATGTCCCACTGAATTATTTTTCTGACAGTCCACTTAAAACTTCAAAGCATGTCAATGCACCCGTTCTGGCAATCATCTATCCCTGCAATGCAGTTAATGGAGAAGAAACATCTTGAAACTTCTCAGTTACATAAATATGTCCTAAGCTGTTGTTCTACAAACCTACATTACTAGCACAAAATTCAGTGCAATCAAGCTTTTAGGCCCTATTCAAGAGACTAGCAAGCGGACTCGAAGTATCACCTGATACAGGGGACAGATCAAGGTCCCTAATGGCTCTGATGGAATCTAAATTGCTCAGTACAGCATGTACATTTTGGTGTCACTCCAAGCACAAAAGAAGCCACATCTTCAAACCACTACCCAAAAGCAGGAGCGTTTACATAGATAATACTCAGAGCTGCACAGCTCAAGACTCCAATAGGAATGGCCATACATGCAGAGCAGAGTTGGGGGTAGCATGCAGAACTGCATAATGTATTTCAATTGTCCTATATTCTGGGTCTTAGTCACATATCCCCTAGCAGCATATATGAGATCAATTATATGAGAAGTATATCACAGTAAAAGTTTTCTTAATTTGCTACTTTAATTTCACATCCTCTTGTTCCCATGTTATGAGACAGAAAATGGGAGATTCTAATCTACTTGCTGTTCATTCTTTCTGCACAGTTTCCATGCAGTCTCCTATTTTTTAGTAAAGCAAGTGCATTAATATCTGGTATAAGCTGAACAAGCTAAGATCTCTAGATCCTTTTATATAAAATGGCAGAACATTCGCAATTGACTTAAAGTCGAGAAAGACAAGTAGGCCATGGGACACAAACTGCAAATTATCACTGATCACTGGAGCTGTTGCCCCATTCCATGCAAAACTGTCAGTTGACAATATTTGGAAATCAGACCTCACCAGCTCATAACAATTATATCAATTAAAAGATGAAGTGTGATTCCATATATGGGAAGAGTTGATGGCTTGATGTTATGGAGTTAAGCTTGTAAAGATAGGAACAGATTCTAAATGCTAAACAGAATATGCTCAAGTACATGAGGATTATGGAATTTGGATGCTGTTTTCAAACACAACAACAACATGATCAGACATGCTTAGCAACACTGTTTTATCAAAACCTGGTCATTTAGATCCTTTAGCAATATATGCTTGAATAGGGCTTTTATCTTACCGTATTATAAATTGAATATCTCTTCTGTTGTTAGGCATGAGCAATGTTTAAGACATAGATGACACTTTGTGTCAAAGTCAAAAAAAAATTTCAAGATTTTACTCCAATAGCCAACACAGAGTTTGAAGCATACACACGAGAACCTCTGGAAACCTCACATGCAATTTTGTGCAGAGGCTAATGATACCTCCAACATCAGCTCTTAACAGAATTTAACTTATGCCATTTCAAAAGAACACGTCTGCTTATAATTCAATTTACTCCTGTAAATCAAGTACTCCCTTATATACCAGAAGCTGTCATTGCCTACCAACTGTGTACCTTATCAGCAATATTCTTTTTTAACTAAACTTTTAAAAAGTGACATTGATTTTTATCAGTTTTAAATAGAATTTTTTAGGAATTAAATGCTTCATGGTGGAAACCTCTTCTGTGACTGCATTCCTGGACATGTGCTTTAGAATCTCTATAGAGTAAATAAGGATGCATGTCAGCCAAGGTAGCAGAAACATATCTCATATCAAAGATTCTACACCCTATAACAGAGAAGAAAGCATCATAGATCAAGTAAATTAGTTAAAAGTAAGACTGATTTCAAACTGCACCAGACAGAATTCACTTGAGCTTGGATGTGAAAGTCCAGCTAAGTAACACTCAAAAGCAAGGACTTTCCTAAAATGGAAATTTAACCACCTGTTGAACTCCAGCTCTTAACAACTGCACCTACTAGATATTAAATGCTGCACTGGAGAGTTTAGTAAAGAGAAGTCACATACCAGTGGATGACATGGCCTGAAGCTGAGTAAATTATGATACAACTAAATCTGAAGAAAATTGAAAAGTTCATTAACTATGCATTGAATAGGAATAGGAATGATGAAATACCTCTTTACACGTGGGGCGACTGATAACAAGGTGACTCTTATCTGGAACTCTCATTTGGCCAGAAAATGTGACAATTTACAAAGCAGGGTAGCAGATCTTTCATTAAATGAATACTCTAAAGACAGACTAAGTCATTTTAGCCATTGAATAAAAAAATGCTAAGGAACAGTAATTAAATTTCCTAGTATCCAAACCACTTCCTTGTCAACAAACATCATAAATAGGGTCTTAATTGAGTCTGTCAATTAGGAGAGTCTGTCAATTCCCCTCAGTTAGGGTCTCGAATGAGCTTGTTTTCTATTTCAAGGAAGAGTAAGGATTGATAATTACTCAAAATAGATGGAAGAAAGTAATGACGAACTTGTAATGAATACCTCAGGAATAAATCCATCTTACTAATAAATAAAACTTTCCTGAACAATTAAGAATGTGGAGGTCTAATGAAGCTACATGGCTTTGCATCTTCCCCTTCTCTTTGGACACACATGATAAAAGATGCTCTTATGACTGAATGCTGCCTATACAGCCTGACACAGTCCTTCATTGGGGCTGAGCAAATTATTCAGCTGCAAGATTCGATGAGGTCCAAAACTGTGTTTCATTTTTAGATTATTTTCTGTGTATGATACAGAAACTTGGTCTGTAGAATTACCAAACATTCACAAATGCAAGTCAATGTGACAGACACTTCATTAATATAATGCTAATAATGCATTTTTCAACCATATAATGCTAAGAACTCTGAAACATTGGTAGTTCAGTGGCTCAGACTGGATATTCAAAACCAATAGCAGACTTTGACCTTACTCTCTCTGTGCCTCAGCTTCCCATCTGCAAAATACAGATAAAACCACTCTCTCATCTCACAGGGGATTTATGAGGATGAACTCAGTCAAAGCATGCTGATAGTATAGTGATAAACACCTTAAAAATAGTACAAGATAGCACATAACCATAAACAGTAACTTAATTATGGGGAGATAAACAAAACATTGACAAGCTGCTGATTAAACAAACACTAAATATCCTGTGCACTGCATGAAATAAGAGGTCATGTGGGAAAACAGTACAGGATTATGTAATCCAAGACTGTATTACAGGGTATAAGCACAGTGGAGTAAAACTAAGGTTGAACGAGCAATCCTAACTCAGTAAGAGCTCTCATAAACTTCTAAACAGCTTTCACTTCCTCCAAACTATCAATATAAATTTACAAGCAAATACCTGTACACCTAAACTATCAAGAATACATTTAAATTATGCTATACAGAGGTGGGCAAAACCCCAGACACTCTGCTATTCTTAGTTCATCCCGCCTGTTTCTGGAAGAAACTACTTCCAGTGTATCCTTAGTTCACCTTTTCAGAGAGTACTGCTTTCCCAAGGCTGCCTCAGGGTCCTGCTGACGGATTGCTCTAATTGCAGTTGGTGAAGTAAAGAAGGCAGCTACTTCATGCTCTGCTAGCACACGGAAATAGGCACCAGCATCTGGCGTTCCCACAGGCTTCCCCTATGGAGAGAATAATTTAAAATGTCACAGGATAAAAATACTTCATGATTCCTTGACAGTTCAAAGCTTGAACACATAACAGTAGTGGTAGCACTGCAACAGAAGTAATTCCTAGTAGGACTTTAAAGAAGGCTTTGTTAAAAATAATAATACTGTGACCATATTCACTTGTAGAAAAAAGTTCAAAAGCTTTGGGCACTTCTTCCATGAACACAGCACACACTAGCTGCTATTTAGAAAAACAGAACAAATGGACACATGAATGAAAAAGCAGCCACAAAGAGCAGTTACTACACTGGCAGCAGAGGAAGTAATGTCTACATCTACCCTTATTGTGAAGCAACCTGTAAAACACCCAGAGACCCATTGAACTAGGGGCCTCTGGACACAGTGGCACTGCAGCTACATCCTCATGCACAGGCCTAAGGGACTTTTTCTTCTCTGAGTGTTTCCTCAGAATTCTAGGAAAATTCCCATTTAGCTGCTTGTAACTGGCTTCTTGGAATCTTTGTGCTGCTACCCTACAAGAAGCCTGGAGAGAAACTGAAGACACCCTTTCTCGTTTAGTGAGCTACCAGACTGCAGTCTTGTTTGCGGTTGGGATTTTTTCTTTTTAAATTACTGGGTTTTTTAAAACAACTAAACATTGTCTTGAGCTAAGGGGTACAGTCAAGAGAGCTCCAAACAGAAGTAATCAGATGTGACAAATTGTCCAACAGTAAGTAATAATAAAATACTTCTCTGTGGTGCTATAAATATGAAAAGCAGTTGGCACAGGATCATATAATCACAGTGCTACTGTTTGTGATCACTGCAGTACATGAACTGCTCCATACATGTTCTGAAACTATGAAAAGATGATGTTAATGTGGAATGAGTTTTAGCTCTACAGGTACTGCCGTAACCTTTTCAACTAGAAAAGCCACATTTGGAGGATGAACTTTGACAGAGCACACAAGTTAGGAAAGACATACACTTTCTATACTGCAAACACGACTTCATTAATGCTTTACTCAAGAAGCCACAGACATGGAGAATGTGTCACTATTGAAATGTCACCATCTTTCAGCAGTTTACCCATCACAAGACAAATTCATACCTTCACCACCCTTGTGTAAATGCAAATTTGGAATAGAAAGATTAACAGGTCCAGCGGGACAGGTCCAGTGGTAAAGAAACAGCATATGAACCTCTAATACTTTTCATCTTACCAAGACGCAAAAGGAATAGAGTCATTTGAATACCTTGAATAATTTACTAAATTCAGTATTTTTATTCTGACAATGAGGCGCTAGTAACATGAAAATGCCTTTATGAAAATACACACTAATCAAGTTAGTTGCCACATACCAACAGAAAAATCAGCAAGCTGGCTGTGATGCAGGCTCACAGGAATTCACCCCCTTCCCTCTCTTCCATCTGCCCTCCCCACTGCAGTCTTCCCCACACTTGCTCTGCATCCAGCTATGCCTGAACACTGGCAAGAGCACTGATAAACCATTTGGCAGATTTAAAGAATGCAGCATGCCTGAGGTCAGATATGTACCACTGACTTTGGAGCCCTATGGTGAAATACTGCTGGTGAGAGCACACTGGATCACAGCAAAATGAAACAAAACAAAACAAAACAAAACAATTACTTTTTTAAAGGATGGAGCAGGCAGTGAGAAGCAAATTAAGAGAAAATAAACAAAAGAAACAGTTCCCAGCCCAAGTAGCAGGGAAGAGTATCACCAATGCCAAAAAAATTCCTTTTGCTAATAGCCTATACAAATTACAAAAAAAGAAATGCAAAAGAACACTTTTTGCCTACTGAGGCATCATCCTTGCAGGCTCCTTCACCACAACTTTCATGTGCTCATCAATATTTGTACATGAACCTATTTATTCAAGTTGGATGTCACCTCCCTGCGATGTTCACTATACCTCCAGATCTGTAAACATCTGGTCAGGAGCTCAAGCTCACATCACTAACTAATGCTAAATAAAATAAATGGTCTCAGATTGAAAAATTCCAAATTTCCATAAAATTCTCATATTAATGAATTATGTAATTGAACTGGTATCAATCATCTTGCACAGCAAATAAACCTAGCTGTGGAGCAATCATAAATCGGTTAGTCTGCCAGTTATAATGCAGGGTTTATTTTTAACCAAATGGAAATGTCCAGAGCCCATAAAGGGGCAGTGTCTGGCCCTCATCACGCCCACTCCCTGATAGGAGCTTGTCTGCCAGTGCTCAAGGCCAGGTTTGCTAGGGCGCAGCTGTGTAACCTTGGATCAGATCATCAGGAAAACAGTAGTTGTGAAAAGAGCTAAAAGGAGCTTCCCCTTCCTTGAGAGACAACTTGTGCTCAGGCCTTCACCCTTGATCCCTGCCCAAGCTACACTGCAGCTGAGCCCATGCCTCACACTTCCAGAATGCCCAAGCTCAAATCCAAGCCTGAGCCTGAGCCCACCTTCAACACAAACAACTAAGCCTTCAGTAGTACGTGGGTAGGCATGCAGGGATGTGACAGGTTGATATTTATATGTCACACATAAGCTACAGCAGCTTCGGTTTGGAGAAGTACCATCCTCAAATGTAGGAGAAAAACAAATAAAACAGTGGAAGGAAAGGAAGAGACATTTCATCTTACAGATGATAGGAAATAATACCCAAAGAATAAGATGACACTTAGAATGCTCACGTGGGGAGAAAAAATAAATTGCTCATTTGTAACATATTCTTACTGATTCTGCAGAAAAACTTCCCTGGTGCCTTGGCAGCTGTTCACAGTTTAGCAAATGCATAAACAAAAACCTACATGAGCAAAACAAATCTGAAACAATGCAAATTCATTTCAGAGCCCCCAAAACTACAAATAAAATTGCCAAAGAGAGTTATCATTTATTATACAAAAATTATAAGAAGTACTGCAAGATGCCATGAGAGGCTTATTACCATATGCAATTCTGATTTTTAAAAAGTTAGCAATACAAACAATAAGGCACAGGGTAATTGAATTCACACCATGTTGACAGATTGCTGAGTCAGTTGGAGACTATGAGCAAGTGAGATGCTTCCACTGGATTTCTGCAGGGATTAGTTCAAGACCTGTTGCTATTCAGTATTTGCATCAATATTGCAATATTTGCAGTAATATCTGTGCTTAGGAGGAAGCGAGGGCATCGTAAACAAAAACAAGACAGTCAGAAAGACTGTCAGAAACAGACATTTGTTGCATCAGCTAGGAGGATTCAAGTAGAAAAGGCTTTATTTTAATAACCTACCAAGAGACTCTGAGACAGAGAGACAGATAGGAACATCTTTCTGGAAGTACCTAGATTTAGCATTTATCAGATGTCAGCCAGCTGAGCAGCCATCCTGAGGCAGAACGTGCTGACATATAATACATGATTATGAAAGAAGTTTCATAGTCAGGCAGCAAGAATGATCAAGGGGATAGAAAAGTTCTATGGAGAAAATCATAAGTCACTGGGATGGATTACTTGAGGAAAGACATATAAGAGGAGCTACAATAAAATAACCACCAATACATCAGTAACAATGCAGCAATTCCCATTCTGCCTGATCCCTAACAACAAGGGGCTCTTCAATTAAGGATAAATTCAAAATTACGAGGAGGAAATTCTCCCTGAATAGCAAGTAGTATACATGGAACTCACTGCCACTAAAACCTGCTGATGCCAAAGCACACTCAAAATCCTGTCATATCAAGATTCAAAAAAAGTATGTTCATAGAAACGCTCATACTTCTGCTGCTGACCCTGCTACCAAACCTCCACTAGGGACTTAAGATGATACATCCTCCACAAATAAAATCAGTATTTGCTCCATATGGCAGAAAGATCACAAAACTGGCAAACTTCAGAGACAGTGCTTGCTTTGTAAGCTGATAATAATGGCTGCAAGGAAGGCTGGATGCCACCAAAAACTGGGCCAAATGAAACTAATTTGAAGCCTATTGCTGCTGTGTACCCTGCAGATTTGTCACAACAGCAGGCACTGGGAGGACCCCAGTGAGCGTGGTGAGGATGGTTGCATGAGTACAACATCTTGAAATAGCACTGTGTGGGACAACAGCTCCTCCTCTGTCCTAGACCACTCAAATGAAGTCCTTAATGAATGACTCCTTGGCAAGTGTGGGCGCCTTTTTCATTATCTTAGCTCCAATTTGAAGTCCTAAGCACTGGAACTACAATGCTGCCTTTATCCTGACATCACAGGACCACAGGTTACTACACAGGCCAGATTTTCTCTTCATGCTGCCCTGTTGCTTTACAGCTTGGGATCTCATTAGCAAGAACAACCCAGAGCGGGCTGTGAGACTTCAAGCAGCTTACTTATAGCTGAAATGTGTTGCGCCTTGGAGAAAAACAGCCCAGGACAGATTACACATTTAAAAAAAAAAAAAAAAAAAAACAAAAAAAAAAACAAGCAACCAAAACCAACAAACCTTGCTGTAGTCAGGGGAATTCTTCACTGTTTTCACATTCCTGACAATGCTGTTACAGCAAGTAAAAACTGAAAGTACATAGTTTCCATAGCGATTGTTAAAATGACAAGTTGTCACTTACTAAGTAATTTAAAAATAAACAAATCACTTTAAGAAGTGAGGATATGAAGTCAGTACAGTTTATATTCAATGGTGGTTGTCCCTAGACAAAAAGGATGAGGTGTTCTTTCTCCTAAAGAGCATATTGATACTTCCTAACCCAAAACCTATAATTAGACAATCATTTAGGAAACTTTGAATACAAATTTATGAATATTCACAGTTAAGAGAGTCTTCTGAGCAGAGGAAAAATTATACACTATTCTGTTTGTAAATATTATTTCTAACCCTTTAAACGATGACACTGATGACACATCTTCAGACACTCATGAACATTCTCTGAAGACTTGCTTGGTGGTACCCCAGAGAAAGAAAAAGGGGAAATATACTGTTTAATAATGCTCTCACCAGGAGCAAAAAATTATGCAAACAAAGCAGACCTGTAGGTCAAACAGATATTAACTCTGATTTTTCTTTAACACTGTTAAAGAAATAGGGGTTTTACTCGATCAATTTTCCCAAACCAACACATTTTAAATTTAGAGGTGCCTTTATAATGACAATAACCATCTTGATCCCCAAGCATTTGCCCAGAGATAAAACTTCACTGTAAGACAACTATGTAGCAGAGACTGCTTAAGGAACTCATTACTTTCCTCACCATCACTCCTGGTCTTACCCTGCACTTGCTAGAATAAAAACCTTTTCATTGCAGTGATTCTGCCAATTCATGCAATGATTTTAAGGTGGCCCTGTGTATCAGTGGTCAAAAATAGGTACTGTAAAACTATCAAACGCTTTTCCTTATCTCCAAGAAAGTGCCATTTTTCTCATACTGTATTCCTCTTCTAAACTAGTGTAGTGGTGATAAATTAATCTCCCTTCGGAATGAAGAATCTAATTAACATCTATTAAGTGTTCAAACATTAATTAGATGATAGTAATTTAATACTCAAGCTAATATAGTTGATTCTATAAATGTGCATTTCTGCTACTGCATGAAGTTTTTGCTCTTTGTTATTCAGAGTATCAGAGAAGTCAACCACAGTGGACCCCAGCCCTTAAATAAAATGAATTTAATGGGAAATCACTGGGGTTTTGCCAGGCAGACTAGAAAATTGAACTCTTTTATAACAGAATTAAACTTGAAAAGGAATAAAAACTATTTTCTATAATTTTTTTACTATTTCACTTCTATTTTTCTAGTGAAACTAATTTATAACTGCAGTTCTCTGTTTAATTACCCATAGAGATCCTGAAGCCACTGAAGCCCCCCAGAAAACATACTAGAACTACACTGAGCACCTGGAGATGAAATAAAGGTGAAGATGGGGTTTGAAAAGTATCCAACATAAGGTAAATTGGCCGAGTTATAAAATCAGCCCAGAAAGGAACTCAATTTCTTTCTTCCCCAAATTTTAGCTTAACTGAAACATTTAGTATCAATACATTCAGAATAGGAGGAAAAAGAGATTACTACCTATATAGGTATATTTACACACCCTATAGGCTCACCTTTATGAACACCCACCTGCATATGCACATGTATGATACACTGACACTGTAAGGAGCAGCTCTTAGCAGCATATGCTGAAATTTCTCACACTCCTACAAGTAAGAATTCAGTCTACAAAGTCTTTAGTCAGAACAGTTGACAGTCTACTATTTCATGTACTGCAAAACAAGCAGTGACCCTAGCTAGAGGACTATTATATATTGCAGAGTTAATAATTCATGTAACAGATGACCTGAGAAGGCGCAGCCCTGTGCTGTCCTTGTCCCTCTCCTAGTTTTGCCCAAAGATGTATTCTGTGTGAGTAAATCCAAGCAAAGAAAGAAAGCAAAGATTTTTAACTTGTGTTGAGGCCATGTACCAGAAAATTAATGTCACATATTGGTCCACACTATTTAACATAAAAAATGTCATCAAAGAATAGATATTCTTTTCCTAGAGTATATTTCTGCTTCATAAAGCTCAAACAGACTTATTAATTCTGATTATCTATACAAATAATCTAATTTGCTGGTAAAGTAAATTCAAGATTGAAGGATGGCATGTTAGTACTTAATTAAATACAGCTTACAGAGATGTCCACACATCCTCTTAAGCTTTCATTTCTAGGCAAAAGAACAAGGTCAAAATAAGTAGCAGGGTGGTTTTGCTTAAGGATACTGAATTTCCAAAGACTTCACATGGTCTTTATACACTACAAAGATGTAACAGCAAAGAGATGTAACAGCAAAGATTGTTATGAACGTGACAGAAGAGGGACAAAAGGACTCCTGCGGGATTTAAGTGCAGCACACAAATTGTTCTTCCTCACCCTTTCACCTCAGGAAAAAGCAGGTGAGAAATGTGCACTGAATACTTCAGTATGCAAAGCCATGTTTTTTGGAGCCAAAGTGAGTTTTTTGGAGCCAAAGCTGGTTTCTCTTGTTCACAGTAACCTCTTCTGCCATCACAATAATGCAGAAAAGAGTATCAGACACTGTTTCTCTTCTTCACAAGAAAAATTATCTTTTTATATACAATACAAACATCATTGCAGTAATCACTTTATTTCATAAGTAGTTAACTAAGAGCCTACATGACTTAAGATATTAAAATCAATCCCCACATTACTTAGTGAACTTTTAGGAGTTCTCACAGATGTATTCATGCTTGCCCTACCCAAAGGAACACCACACAGGAAGAATCCAGTAAGCATGACCTCTGGAAAGAGCAAGAGGTATAGGACAGGTATACAGTATGCACACATGTACTACAAACTATCACAAAACCACCTCTGCATCTGGAGTTATTTGCAATTTCAAATACACAGTGTATACAGTGCTAGTTCTTCTGGACATTTTTATCCATCTATACAAATTATGCATTTGAATATATGAACTGTGATAAATTCACTGCACTCCCTTTTCCACATAAAGATATATTTAGTTACTGAGGAATCCTTTCTGCAAAAGAGTCTAGCTCATGAGTTTAACATAATTATCTTACTTACCTGTTCCTCTTGAATTCTGCCTTTTCTTCTTTTCCTAGGATTTTGGCTACTGCTTTTAAACAAATGCCTTCTCCTTTTCTGATTACTTTTAAATTTCAGTGTCCTACAAATCACCTTGTTTCCTAATGTCCTTCAGAACTTGTATGTGCACTAAGAACCAAGCACCACTCCTTCAATGAGCAAGCTGACGCTTGTCATTGACTCAAAAGCTTTCAAAAGTACCACAGCGAGCTGATTTGCAAAGTCACAGAAGCAAGCATATTCCACCAGATTAGCACATCAGAAACTCGTCGGGAAAAAAAGAGCCGCAAATATACAATACTCAGAGAAATGGCTCATTTTATTGCCACAGTTGCACTGCAGATACTCTCTGCATCATGTATTTCAGTAACACATTCATTGCAACCATTAATGCTGAACACTGAAAGTAAGCAGGCCAGTAAACTTTACCCGGACAGAAGGTATGATGAAATTCGAAGTAAGAATACCCATTAGTTTAAGTTTTCTCCAGCTCCTGCAGTCATTGGCTGGGAGCACAAAGGCATGTGAGCTTCTCTGTCTCAACTATTTACAGAAAAGTAAAACTTGTGCTTGTTGATGTCCTGAATTTGGAAGGTATTGGAAACATCTGCAAAGTGTCTGTCCCACACAGCCCAGTGTCTTTCAGATAACCAAATGTACACTGCAGCTCCATTGTGAATTTGGTAAAAGCACAATTATATTAGGCCTGGGCTGCAGAGTATACCTTACGGTGTGAGGCTATGTAGTGCCTCTCATGATGCTCACTGGCATTTCACATCCTGTCCGCTCTTGGCGAAAAGGCACTGGAATATGCTTTGGTTCTGTGACCAGACACATGGAAGATAAGGGATACAGAAATATTACAGTAGAGTTTACTGGCAATGTGTGAACTGACATGCTCCTGTCACCTGCATGAAACAGACGAAACGGACAGTGTGACACCTAGGAGAGAAGTCCCATCAGTCAAAGGAGGAAAGACCTGTAGGATAGTTTTCAATCAGAAAATTCGGAGCTGCATTTTCAGTTCAGTGAGCAAGGCTAAGTCTAGCCTAAAATAAACCTCAAATGACATGTAATAGAAGGGGGTTCCATTTTTAGTCTGAACCATCTGTGAGGACATCTTTGAGACCTTCCTTCAAACTGAAACACCAAGCGTAGATCCTGCAGTATCTGTACGCACAGGTCTGCTCTCTCTGTGAGGCATCCAGCAATCCACTTGTGTCAGGGCCTTGTATGATCCTTCGCTGAAGACAGTCATCAGCCAACTAAGCATTCAGGAATGCATGCAGTGGGATGGGAGGAATACCACTGGTCATCAATATCCTTTAATCTGGTAAATGTCATACAATGATTAAACAGAAGTGCTAACCAGTACTTCTCTCTGTCCTCAGTTTTCCCCTCCACCACGCTTGTGTGCTTCACATACTCCCTTTCTGCATTCTATCCATTTGTTTTGGCTAAATCTGGCTAATTCAACCATGCCTTATCCTACCTGTAGTGCCCTTCCCTTTACAACATTTGTGGAGTGACTTGGGGCAGAAGAAGAGATAATATATTGCCAACAACCACTACATTAACTACTGCATTTCAAAGAAATGGTATCATCCTAAATGGTATTTGCTGTGCAAGTGCAAGGCTAATTACAGGGCAGGACCAGAGTACATGTGGCCAGAAGTACCAGCAGCACTACCACAAGGCAGGTCCTTTATACACTGCATTTGAGGAGATGAAGAGATAGCGCAGCTGGTGTTTTGTGCAGAAGTCTAGGAGAGCTGTTATCAAGGCATGTTATCAAGGACTGTAGGTCCTGGACTAAGGATGTGGATGTCCTCTTGAGCAGTGGCCTTGGTGGAGGGCTCTCCCTTTCTCTGATGATCTGTTCAAGATCTTTGTGGAAGGGGTACATGCACCATGCCATCTCTGAAGCATGGTTTTGCTTTCATCTATTTGAAATGAACACAGTACTGCTTGTCAGCCCTCTCCCTCTCTGCAGCAGGCTTGAAATTAGCAACAGGGTGGTGTATCTGCTGGAGAAACTTAAGGGCCTTTCAGAGCATATGGTCAAGTTCCAGGCTGCCCCTTCAACAATATTCTGGAAGGCCAGTGCGACAGCTGTCACTATGGTAAAATGCAGCAGTAGAAAAGGAGGAATAATTTTAATAAAACCATAAGAAAAGCATTCAGAAAGGAGGAACAATAAAAGAAATAGCACTGGTGAAGAGAATAGAAGCAAAAGCTTGGGAGAAATAAGAGCAGCTGAAAGTCACTAGCAAGCAGGCAGTCATTAGCAAATAAGGAGTTACACATACGATCTGGCCCCTCTGCAAACACTAGAGGTACTTCAGAATAAAGTGGGAACTCTTGACAGTTTTAAAGGCTTCTGTTGGCACACGTACTTTTCATTTGTCCTGAAAAACTTCTCAGCAGTGCAGTCCTGCTCATTGGACCCTATGCTTTTAACCCACGTGGCAAAACTTCTGCCTTAGCTTTCTCTGCAATGTCATTCACATGTCTAAAATCACTCTGGGAACCAAACCAATAAGCAAGGCCAATCAGAGGACTTATTTCAGAACTGCACTACTGCTGTGATTTGAAATATCATGTAGCTATCCCTCTAATAACTGCTGCTTTACTGGACTTGAGGATTCTTGACCCACTTCAAGAGGCATCTTGTGCTTGTGAGAACCTCTCTTCTAAGTTTATAAAGACAGTGAACTTTGAGCAGTAATGTATACCTTTAACTTCCAAAACAAGATGCAGCGAGCCAGTTCTGTAGTGTCTGATGTAGGGGCTTCTAAACAATTCTGGAGGCAACCTCACCTTACTACAACTCTCCATTCTTCTTCAGTATCCCCAGGCTTAAGAAACTTATTTACGAAAAATTCAGACACAATCCCAGCACCAGCACCCACCAACAGTAGTGTTTGAGTTTGTAACAGTGAAACACTTCTCAACCTTTCTGTTCTACTATGGTCATCTTTAGTTATATGGTATAATAGCAGAAAGATGAAGAAAGTTCCACCATAATATCCACTTCCTTATGCAGAACTTTTGCACCTATGATGGTTTGTAAAACAGTATGTTTCCACAATGCCATGCTGACTCCTCTGCTCCAGAAGCACTAGGTACAGATGGTGCTCTACCAATTGCTATATTCACAGTATCATCAAAGCTTGTTTCACATGCTTTTTCATGTCCTCAGAATCCAGTACATTCACTATACTTTTGCAGATACTGTACGCTATGAGTTACCATTGGATTTCCCTTAATGGTTCACAAGTTTCTAATTACCACTACAACTCAACAAAGGTGATCAACATGCCATGATGGCAGAATTAAAACAACTTCTACCTCTAGGACCATTGAAAAACACAGAACAATTACTAGGGGGACATCATGCTGCACAGTGTCAGAGAAGTCGGGATATACCCAGAATGAATGCAGATGACCAAGTCTCAGCATTCTTGAAAGCTAACAATGTCAGTGCTTTTACATAAAATGTTTTTCACTGTCACTCACGGGTACTGGATTTACTCCCTAAAGAATAAAGAAGATGGTTCAAGCAATATTGTATCTTCTTGCCTGTCAACTAGAGAATCAACAATAACTCCTGAAAAAATAACAACATAAGGCCGCATGATTGGTTTTTTGAGCACAAAAGTTAGGATGCAGCAGGCCACTCTAGTTGGACTACTTTACTCTCCACCCCACTGAGTTTCATCTCCAAAGGAGAAGGACCAAGTCCTGAATGCCATCTAAGTCTTGGCTCAGGTGCCTTGAGTGGTAGAAAGAAAAAGAAGATTGTCTTCTTAGAAGTTCTGGCTCTAACCATAGAGCTCTCAATTGCCTCCAGCTCAGGTCCAGTAAGAATCTGTCATCTCCAGACATACAAAACACAACATACTCTCCTAGATCTACAATAAAGGTAGTCTAATGGCCTCTGGCTGAAGCATCAGCAACACACGTACTCTCCACCATCTGCCATTTCTGGGTCTGTTGTTTTGGAATTCCTTGTCCTGCTGACCATCACCAGTCACACAGATGTAGACAAGTTTGGAGGATAATGAGGAAGTAAGTTTTCCTTAAGAATTGCTGTAATAGACAGGAGAGTATAAGCACTGAAGATATACACACAATTAAAACATACATGGCATGAAGAATAGAAAAGTGTAACTAGGATCACTGACTGGAGGAGATACTGCCTTTTAAGAATGGATCATACCTCATACAAGACTGTAGTATTCCCATGAAGGAGAGGCCCATAGCAAACATAGGAATGACCAACAACCCAGCCTAAATCAGAAGCTGCCCACCACACCTAAAGTGAGAGAAAAAAAAAAAAGTGAGGAGTTTTCAAGAGGAGTTCAAAAACATTTACATGACATTTAAACAGAATTACCTCACCAGGTTTCAGTCCATATATAGCTGACATTGTCCAGTTCAGCATAACTGCATAGCCACCTGTTGGCCTGACAACACCCTAAATGAGAAAATTTGAATATTTAAGATCATTTGAAGTATTCAATGATATTCCTGTCTTCTATTAAATTTTGGGCTTTTAGCAGCAACAGACTTAAAGTTGCATAGATTCAATAATTCTCATTTAAGGAAAGGATCCATCCCAACAAGCATATGCTTGTGCTAGCATTCCTACTAAAAAATGTTTTGGAAAACAAACAAATAAGCAAACATACAACAAAACAAACATAAAAACCCAACCCAAGGTCTAGATGACAATAGTTTTCAGAAGATAACTAACAAAATTAGAATTCTCTCATTAAAATTGGATATACACATATTTAGTCAACTACTGACAATCTTCACCTTATAAGCACAATTTGTCAAAGGTGTCTGTCTTTTTCTCTGGACAGACAACACAGTGAAGTAAATTTCTGAGAACTTTCATCTCCAATATACTGCATTTTCAAACAAACAGTCAAGGAAAATACCTGTTGTAACAAAGGATCCTGTCTTGGACCATTTGACAATATAATTAATTTAAGATACATATGTTCCTTTAAACCACCCACATTCAAGGAAAAAGCAGAGACAGGTGTTTTTGGCAAAACTTATGTTTGTTTTTCTTTACCGCCCCAAAGATTCTGAGCTTTACAAGAAACATTAAACAATTTTCTAGTAGTAGTGGAAGCACTGCCTTATCCAGGGATGTGTGGTACTGCCTCTGAATTTCAGGTGGTGAGAACACTGCTAGAACATTATATTCAGCTTGTCTTTAAAAGAGGATTGTAAGTACCAAGCAAACACTCAAGTTTGCTTTAAAAATAAGCTCTTTTAAAAATAGATCATTAAAACTAATTGACATTTTAGAAGCAGACATTTTCAAAGAATGTCCTATGTTAATTTTCACTTACTCAAGCAAAACTTTCCTTTTCATGGGAATTATGTACTCAGAACTGTTCAGTAACCCAAGCTTTCAGAACACGCTTAAATCCATTTTATGTGTAATGCCATACATTACATCTTACTTAGATTAGCTTATATGTAAATAATGAATGAGCAAAGACTATTCAGCAATAAATATTATCACACAAGTGATATATTAACTAATCTTGCCATTAAGTGACCATACTTCGCTCACTCAAAACAGTTAAAACACAGAAGATATTAATGGATAAAAGACATCCTGCCCTCCTGAAAAGTTTGTACTGTACAAACATTTTGAAGTAAATGTAGTTTATATTACTACTATTTAAATAAACTGGTTTATTCATTGACACTGACTGCAAAGTAGTGAAATGTGAATAAATGAGATTAAACCATTTCTAGCAATGCTTATCATTCATACTACTGAGCTCTGGCAAACATTTTCAACCTTTTTAATTAAATATTTTCTCAAGTGGAACTCAGAAACAGACTACAGATAGTCCTTTACCTTAGGCAAGCCCGTTGTTCCAGATGTATACAGAATATAAAGTGGGTGATCTGAGGGAACAGAGACACATTTACAACACTGTGCTTTGGCAAGCTCTTCTTCCCAGTCAAGATCGCGACCTGGGGTATGGCGAACATGGCCCTGTTCATTGAAAAACAGAAAATTGTTGAAAGAAAAACAGATAGAGTAAATAGAACTAGGTCAAAAAACATGTACTATTAAATATTCTGTTCAGTAATTTCTCTGCTGTATTTGTTGTATTTATTATTTAAATCTTACAAATATAAAATTCTCCCATCAAATGAAAAAAACAACAACAAATACACTAAACATTTCACTTGTAAAAGAGAAAAAGCATCTGCACTACATACACATCTAGAAGTTAACATAAAGGCAGAACAATTGTACACCCACCAAATTAGGTCGCGTGTAAATGAGAACCTTATCAGGTTTGCTCTGTACCCTTGCCAGCGCTCCTTCTAGGAGGGATATGTATTCCACCTTCCTTTTCGGTTCTACTCCAAAACTTGCTGTTACAATAAGTTTGGGCTAAAATAAAGACATTAGATTGTTAATATATACATTTACAATATATTTTATATATATAACCTAATAACATGCTTTCTATAAATTTTTTTTATTGATGATGATCAAAGGATAAAATCTATCTTCACATAATTAGAAACAGGGATTTAGATCAGTTTCCTAAGGAAATCAAGCTCATATGATCTTGCTGTCCATGCATCAGGTTTTTGTTCAGGAGCATACTAATAACCTGACACTTCACCATTTTCAATCAAATTTGAGTAAGAAATTAACAGTATTAAATTTTTGTAAGGTGCACAAAACGAAAAGAGAGAAAACCCCATCTATGACTTAGCCCTTCCATTAAGGAAAATTGTACAGTGATGTCAACAATTATCTGTTCTGTTTTGCCTGCTTTTGAATTATCTGCCTGCACCAAGTGGCATATTTCAAAACTATCTGTAGCACTTTGCTGGCTCTTCTCCAACCTGCAATTAAATGGCACGAGAGGGAAAAATCAGAGAAAGAGGAACAAGCAGGCAAACATGTTAAGAAACTAGAAGTACAGAAAGAGAATAGCCTAAAGTCATAAGGCACATGAGGGAAGTAAAGCTAGAGTCTTTCACGTGCTGGTTGCAAGATTCAGGTTGCAAAACCACTAAAAATGAGATATCCATAGTTCTGGTGGGTTTTTTGAATAATTTATATTTCCAAATGTGGCTTTAACATCTTTGCCATTAAATTAACCTCGTGTTTTATGTAAGATTTCCTAAGTCAAGAGATCTGCATATAAATTATTTTGACTTGGGTCCCTAGATCAATAATTTTATTTCATGAATTTTAAGAAATAAAAAGTAGCACCAAAAAAAGAAAAGTGCTAAGACACATTTTAATTGGTGAAGAATGAGCCTTCAATCTCCTTGCTTTTGGAGTTTCAGAAGTATATTTATGCTATGCCCCTCAGTTGATCAAGCTAGTTTGCTAATTATATGCATTTGCATAAAACTCATTAAGTAGGCACAAACCATGATGCCACAGCTAAGGCTGCATTAAACTCCATACAGAAAGCACAGATTAAATTAGTTTCTTATCCAATAATCAAACATTTCCTGTCCAAATCTGCCATTTAGGGAAGTTTGCCAATTAGTGTATACGCAAAATAAAGATTTCAGGAATTATTTAAAATTTTAGGATTTAATTTAAAATTCCAGGATTTATCATCTTTCTCGTTTGGAATGCACTGTTTTTAATAAAAGATGATACAATACAATGCAGTTAAACTGAAAATTCATCTGGATGCTTCTCTCAAATTAGACTGTAATTTATGTAAGATATTAACACAGTTCTATTCAGTTGTTAAGATGAAAGACTGTTGTCAACACCAGGTTTACAGTCATTTGTAACTGGTGCCACCTCTGCTCATCAAATTCTTTGTATGCAGTCTAAAAAAACCCAATGCTAAATTGGCTAAGAAGATGTATTTCCCAAATAAGGGTTGCTACTTGGAAGCATTATGGATCACTCCATGAAAATCAAAGGTCCGTTACTGGCTTCAGCTGCTGCTTTCTAGTGTTTTGCCTCTCTACCTACTGATACTATTTCCTCTGCATCTCTGCTCCCATGTTGCTTTTATATACCCATTCTCCACTTCTTCTGTGGTTCCATGTAGTCCTGCATGCTAAGATTACATAGAAACAGAACAAGTTTGAAGGAAAATCAGGAAAGTTCAAAGGTTAGCTGAAGAAGGAATGCCAGCAACAGTGAGCTGTAGGGTTAAAAAATAAATGAAGTAGAAATAAGATAAAGCAAGGCCCCACAGTACCGAACCAATAATTTTATACTGTTGTAATGATGACTCCTACAAATTCTCCTACAGTCTCTAACAGCACACAAGGTAAAGCTTGGAGAAAGGAATAAAAAGATTTTATTGGGCCACCTAATAAAGCTGCAAAAAGCCCAAAGTAAAAACTAACTAGCTTTGGGGCACAAAACATCAGAAGTGTAATGAAGATGATTACTGAGAGATGCAGTGGTCAGCCCATCATTATACGGATATTATACAGTGGTCTAAAGAAAGAGACCTTAATCATACAAGTAGTTAAAAATAAAACACAAGATACTGCCTTCTAATCTACAATACATATTCCACAAATAGACAGTGCTTCAAGACAAAAGACCTGAGTGTAACTATTATAAGGCAATTATGCATCTTAAGTATCAGTAGCTAAGCTTGCTGCCTAATCATAGAATCACAGAATTACAGAATGGTTTGGGTTGGAAAGGATCTTAAGATCATCTAGTTCCAACTCCCCTGCAACAGGCAGGGATGCCTCACGCTAGACCATGATGCCCAAGGCTTTGTTCACAACCTGGCCTTGGACGCTGCCAGGGATGAAGATTTACCACTTCACTCAAAAGGTGTGATTATCTTATGCTGAGAAGTAGGGGTAACCATTCATACCCATAGCTGTGTGCAGAAACTACATCTTATTCAGAATAAAATATTACAAAATATGAGTTCATTTTTTCAAGGAGGAAATTCAGAGGAATGTAACACCTCTCTTACGAAGAAAGGCTGAGAGAGTTGGGGTTGTTCAGCCTGGAGAAGCCTCATTGCAGCCTTTCAGTACTTTAGAGGACTTACAAGAGATGGGGACTAACTTTTCATCAGGGCCTGTTGCAATAGGACAAGGGGCAATGGTTTTAAACTAAAAGATGGGAGATTTAGACTAAATATTATTATGGTGAGGGCACCGAAACACTAGAACAGGCTGTCCAAAGAGGTGGCAGATGCCCCAACCCTGACATTCAAGGCCAGGTTGGATGGGGCTTTGAGCAACCTGATCTAATTGAAGATGTGCCTGATCATTGCAGGGGTTTGGACTAGGTGACCTTTGAAAGTTCCTTCCAACCCAAACTATTCTATGATACTATAGAATAGTTTATATAGAAATAGACATAGTATATAGAAATAGTATATAGAAATAGACACTATGAAAGTTTCTATTGTTTCGATACTGTAAACTATACAGTCCCACGTTCAGGTGAAAGGAAAGAGAACAAGAAATGTTTGTTATCACGCTCTGTATCACTTCACTGCAGTTCACTGCAGAATGTCTGTAACTGCCAGTACCTGACAAGAGTAGAAATTATCAGCAGGCCTTTGCAGCATTCCCAGACCTATTTAAAATTCAAGATAAACTAAGGTAAGCTGCTAAAGTATATGTACCTTTTCACAGGCAGAAAGTACTTGTTATTTCTTTCACTTAGATCTTCCAATAAAATGTGAAGTTTGACCTTTCTTCCACAAAAGCATCTTGCAGCCAGCTTCCCATTGCGCTTTTAACTCTAATCTTACCCACATTAGCTCCTGAACTGCAGCATCTAAACCAATTCATAAACCAATTCACATAAAAGCCTAACAGAAAGGCTGCTTTTTTGAAACCACTTCAATTAACTTCTGAGTTCAGCAGAATGCCATCTATCACAACTACTTATATGCATATATCTTAAATGTAACCACAGTATTATGCAATTCATTTATCAAAAAAGCTTTACTATGTTGCAAAACATGGCATGTTTCGAAATTTAGGTTGAGGATGTACCTCTCCTCTGACTTACGCTTCCACTGCACATCAAACGGACCAAAAATTACCCACAATATTCAGATCTGCCTTTTAAAGAAGGCAATGTAAATTAGGATTTAATCCATGGCCTGCAGCTAGTAATTCTACAGCTAACATTTCGAATGACTTGCTACGCAACCTTGGATAAATCACAGACTTTCTCTGTTTTCTTTTTAATGCATGAAGCAAGGATTATGATTACTGTGCTGTCTCCTTCTGTTCCTCAGAGAAAATCCATTGGGATTAATTAGTTAATATTTGCAAAATACTCTCAAAGTAAACATGCTAAATAATTTGCATTGTAATAACTTTCATTTTAAGAGTTTGTAATTTTTCTTCTACATTATTTTTCCCTAGTTCTATGAGTTAAAATTAATTTTTATAGCCCATTAAAAAGTGAAGGAATAGGAAGGAAGACAGGGGAAAACTATGGAGCTGTTAGCCTTCCTACAGCTTTTTTACACAATTCCAACACACCATTTCAGCCATTTTATTAACTTTTTCTTTCTTAAAGCGTCAAGGTGGGGAGGCATGCATTCAACTTTCTATTTACAGATATTCATACAATTCAAGTGTTGGTGGTCTGAAAAGCACTTCTGTACACAACCATCTAAGTTCCACAAATCCTGTGGACTTTACCCTGCATAATGTTTTGGTTTACACGTCTATCCAATGAGATTCAGTAATAGATGGCTACCATGGATGGTTTGAATGATCCAGGTGATTGATCAATATGACAGACACTTTTGTCTTATTCACTGGTAGAAAACAAGAACAGAAACTTCCAATACAAACAGTATTAGCTGGTTTGAAACTAATGGATACACAAGTTACTAATATGCATACATAAGCTATAATAAGTAGATTATTAAAGTACTATTTGCATTTTCACTTACAAAGACTTACATAATGCTTCATAAACACACTCAACTTGTGCTGAACTTGGAAACCATTAAAGCATACACTTCAATTAACTGTGTTCTCTGCAGAATCACTTACTTAAGGTAACTGGTTTCCTAGCTGCCTTGATTCATGTAGAAATTAGATGAAGTAGATTCACAGCTAAAAAATCATACAGCCCAGTATGCCTAAATATCAAGTAAACCAATGAAGTCATTTAGGATTGGCAGCATTGCTCTCTTACACTTCAGGAAAATGCTGGGCAAAAGACCAATTTTAAAGCAATGCGTTGCAGAAAAAGATTGACAAATGGGAAGAGAAAGTATGTTCTAAACAGACAGCAGCATATTAAACTCCTGCTTTTTTAAAAAGAGGTCACTGTGAGAATGAAGACCTTGGGCCCACTGTAGGAGATGATGTGGTTCAAGATCATCTCAAGAACCTGAACAAGTCCATGGGACCTGATGAAATCCATCCACGGGTCCTGACGGAGCTGGCAAATGACGTTGCTAAGCCACTGTCCCACAAGTTCAAAAAATCATGGCAGTCAGGTGAAGTTCCCAATGACTGGAAAAAGGGAAATATAACCCCCATTTTCAAGAAGGGGAA
>WYDI02022301.1:6467-26922 GCA_009867235.2 Psittacus erithacus
CTGAGGCACTGGCACAGGGTGCCCAGAGAAGCTGTGGCTGCCCCATCCGTGGCAGTGTTCAAGGCCAGGTTGGACAGGGCTTGGAGCAAGCTGCTCTAGTGGAAGGTGTCCGTGCCCATGGCAGGGGGTTGGAACTGTGTGAGCTTTGAGGTTCCTTCAACCCAAACCAGTCTGGGATTCTATGAAAATTATCCCCCTAAAGGAAAAATCCTCAGGCACTGTTAAGTATAACCTGTGGAGAGGGAAATCACATTTCTAATGGGCTGTTTCAGATTTATTACATACCGTCATATGAGTGGAGGAGGAACACCCTTCAGTGCAGCTTCAGCTTTCCAAAACAAGAAAAAGCATTTCTCCAGAACAAAGTGTCGGAGGAATCCCTCTGCCCGCAGTTCGCACAGGAGAGCGATCTCACAGCCCGCTTGACATTGACACTAATATCAAACGCCTCAGCGCACGCTCACTTCCCATCTCTCCCCAGAAGTGGTCAGGCCACGCCGCGCTCCCTCCCCGCCTTCTCCCCGTGTTCCAGCCAGCGGAGCCCTCGCTGGCTCCGTTTCTCGCCAGTGCGAGGGAGGAGAACCGTTTCTGAGCGAGTTGAAACGCTCCCGCCGCCGCCATCGCGACACTCTACCTCAGGAGCCGCGACCGCCTCCGGCGGCGGCCATTGGCCTGAGCGGAGGGAGAGGGCGGAGACGCGCCCTGCGCGTTTCCCGCTGTCGCGTTCCCGTGGTAGTGCCGTGATTCGCTCGTTCGGGCCGGGTGCCGTCATGGCGGAGCCCAGCGCGGCGGTGAGTGACCCAGCGCGGCTCCGCGCCCTCCCCGCCCCATGGCGCTGAAGCCCGTTTCTCTGCTTCTCCCTAGGAGCAGCGCTGGCTGCAGGCGGCTCAGGACTTTACCCGCCGAGCGCTCCCGGCCCACGAGGGGCCGCCGCTGCTGGATGCGGTGCTGCGGTGCCTGCGCAGCGCTGGTGGCGGGGGTCTGCCGCTCGGCTACAGGTGACAGCGGGGTGGAGAGAGGAGAGGAGGGGTGGAGAGGAGCGAATGGACGGGGCTCAGACCGCCCTTCCCACACGCGGCATGGTCCGGAGGAAGTCGCGCAAACACACGTGCAGGGCCCGGTGGAGCGCGGCTGGTGGGGTCCTCCCGGGAGCTCGGCACGGCGGCTGCCGCCGGATTAGTGTCGCTCGCTCATGTGCGGTGCCTGCCCCGGATGCTGGATGTGGGAGGGATGTTGTCAAAGGCAGATAACCACGAGTGTTCTTGGCTTCGGTGCGCCCCCGGTCGCTCTTGCGGTATTGATTAAACACCGTATCTGCAAGTCTGCGGTGGGGAGAGTGTGTAACCGAAGTGGGGCATCGCGCTGAGAGCGAGCTGCTGTACTGCACGGCGGCTTCCCGGCTGGATCCTGCTCGTCTGCTGAGGATGCTGTGCCTGGGCATGGTCCCCAGGGCTGCTGGCCAGCTGAGGTCTGCTTTCGAGTGTGTGGTCTCCCGAAGGGGGGAATCTAGGATAGCGTGATCCAAGGAAAAGGGGTTTGGGTGCTTACCATCATGAAAAACACAATAATTTGCTGAGAGATCCAGACTGGAAGATGTGGCTCATCTGGATCTATTTCTCTCTTGCTTCAACTTATGACGAAAGAATGTCTATTAAACCCCCTGGTACAGCTGCCTTGGGGAAGGTCAACTGGAATTGATTAGACTCTTATGGCCTTTAATTCTGTACTAATAGTTTGTAAATGTAGATGATGCATCTTTCAGACCAGCTAAACTGATTTCATCTAAGTCATATTTTTTCTACAGACTGTATTTCACAATGTTTAGAGCAGAGTTTGGTTTACGTACAGGAGAATTCATCAAGAAGAGCTGATATTTATCTTGCATGAGGCCAGTGGTCTGTGAGCAGCATTCTCCAGTCGCAGTTAACCGTCAAGCTCTGGATTACCAGGGAAGTCCATTTAGTCTTCTGGATGTGATAACCAGGATCCAGTGCACTCCTCTAGTTTTGGTTTGTCTCAAAAAGCAGCCAGCGCATGTGATGTAAACACAACCAGTGCTGCGTTCTCCTTGTAGATCATAGATACCAGTATTATTACGGGTGCTGTTCTGACTCTGAGCACAAAGCAATTTGCTTATGTTATTTTCAGCTAATCTTGAACAAATGTTCAAAATCTGTCTAGACAGGCCCTCAGTGACGTGGGTTAGTGGCGGCCTTAGCAGTGCTGGGGAATGGTTGGACTTGATGATCTTAAAGGGTCCAACCTGTTTGATTCTATGATTTATTGCTGATGTAGACCCATCGCTCATCTAGACTGGTTTCTGGCTTTGAACCTTTGATACCACATCTACCACTCCATATTCTACTCTGACACGAATCATAACTGTGTTTATCACATGACTAATCAAGTGAAACTCATCAAATTCATACTCTCTGAATTTAATTATGTCCTGCTACTGAGCAAGTGGGTGTTGAGAATAGAGCTCCAGTTTCACAACCTAAAATTGTCAGCAAACCTCACTGGAAACAAGTATCAAAATCACTAGCTGGAGGCCAGCTTGTATTCACTCTTTCAGTATTTACGTTATCATGGAGAGGGGACTTCTGTTAATTTTGCAGAATGCAAAGCTAGGAAGTAAATGATGAATGCTGCCAGGATCATGCAAACACTGAAAAGGTTTAGCATCTACTGAGAATGGTGCCTTGCTCTCCCATATTTGGTACTGTGGCCAGTCTATGCATGATAGATGCTAAACTGTGGATGGTCTCACATGTCAATTTGATGTTACATCTCCTCCCTTTACTCTCCAAAGCCAGAAGCATAGGTAGGAAGTTTCAGGGCTAGCTTGGCTCTGATGTTATAAGTGAAGGCCCAGTCTAAGATTACTGGCTTTTTGTCTCTCAGTTTTGTATGTGTGTAAGCTATTCACAGGAGAGAATTTGTTACAAAACTGTCACAGTCTTCATCTTGAAGTTTTCAACTCTGCTTTTACTACAGTTCATCAACTTCAGCACACAGTGGTGGAATTAGTCTCTATTTACCTGTGTTTGTAACTGATATGTAAACTGTTTGAACAGTTGTTGGGGTTTTCTCACAGTCTCCCATTCAAGCAAAAAATGCCTGAATTAATAACTGTTCTCCTTCCCACCTCCCCCCACATATACTAGAAAATATGTTCAGTTTTCTTACCGTTCAATTATTTTTTTCCCAAGTCTTCTGCATGCTTGCTCAGGTAACCATAGTAGCAGAGGATGTCTGTTTTCAGAGAGGATGCTCAAGCAGCACAGACATGTTGACTGAGCTGAGAGAGATCATTGATAAATGCCAGTGAATGAGTTGGTTCTTGCCATGTGGTATCATCAGACCATACCAGTAGCTAAGGCTTTTCTGACTTAGCCAAGCTTTGTCTGCTGCAATGATCACTATAATCCCAGAACTTTGTAGACCTGAGTTTTTCCTACATCCTTCTGTAGTCTTGCTTCTCTTTTTTTCCAGTTTCATCTCCATCTCTGACCTGCAGCATCAGCATCATGTGCCATGCTGCAGCCACCTGATCTGGAGCACTAATGAGTTTAAAGAATGGGCTCGTCAAGGAGAAGCTGCTTTACCCATGCAGAGCGCTTTGCCAAGGACTTACCTCATTTTGGTTGGCTATTTAACAGATGGAAGGCAAGAGAACAAAGAAAAGTTGGTAGATGGTTGCCTATATGTGAAAGACAATACTGGGATAATCCCTTGTGAGGTATGTTCTCAGTCTGAGGAATCCAGCTTTTATTCCCACTGATGGGGCAGTGTCACAGACCACCAGGGGCTTCAAATGGTCTGCCAAAGTTTAGTGAGGGAAATAACACAGGCAGGAAAACAGGTCATGGGGAGAGGATAGAACATGTCAAATTTGTCATTGCTAGGAGAATAAATATTGGAGGCACTGGCCTGGAGAAGAGAGGCAGCCTCATGTACAGTTCTGTTAGATTCTCAACAGTACGAGGTGGCCTGGGGGACCTGGAGGTCATAGCACTCTCCTCTGTTTGATCTAACTTAGTGGAGCAGAAGTAACTTTCTGGAGAGTCATACTGGTGCTCAGTGATGCGTTGGTGATGTTCTATCAGGAAATAAGAAGTTTGCTTGATAATTGAATTGGAAGTCTTCTGAAAGTCATTGCATGCGGAGTCTAGACAAGGTAACCCCTAGAAGTGGTGACGAAAGAGTGCTGAGGTTGTGCTTTCCAAGGAGATGAAGAAAAAAAGCTATATTGGTGCAAACTTCTAACTGAAAACAAAGGGGCAAAGAAAGCAGGTGGGAATTCTAGAATAGTCTCAAAACAGCTAAGCCTTGCAGTGAATTAATGATCACCTTGCCAGGAGGACGCAACTATAACCCAGGAAATGCTAGCTGTAGAGCTCAGCAAATTTGTTCCAGGTTTGCATCTTGAAGGACAGAAGTTCTCCATGCAAGATAAAAGTGTGAGCAGAAAACACCACTCTCACTTAGAAATGAAGCCCAGCAGTAGAACAAGAGTTTGTGATGTGCATGCAAGTGCAAATTAGTAGTGCACATTGTAAGTAATGTTGAAAAAACATACTCTTAACTCATCTCGAGCATTTATTTCATTATCTTTTGTCTTAGCTGCTGCATTTTGAACTTGAGTGGCTGGAATCACTGTTTCTCTTCCCAAGCTGGTCATACATACCACAGACAGACAAGGACGCCACAGGGTATTTGGAAATCCTGTTGGACCCAGTGCCAGTAAATCCTCTCAGGAAAGTACCCGACAGCATTCCAGTCACCTGCCAAACATCAGCCAAGACACTGCTTACCTCCAGGTAAATACTTAATATGCTCAACTCCATCATAGCACTGTTGCTCTGGTTTGGCAGGTACCATGAGGAGCACTGGGCTTAGGAAGAGCCGGATTCTGTTTCTGCTGCAGGTAGAAGCGTAACAGTGAGTGGTGGAAGTAAAAGTAATACAATTAAGCCACTTTTCATTTATCAGTTTTTTTACAGGAATCTTTATTGGAAGTTTTGATTCTGTATTTTGACAAACTGAAGCAAATTTAAGTATTTCCAGGTGTATTTTGACATTACAGAAAGGACATGAGAACAAAGGGAAGATTCAGCTTTTACTAAGGCTGAAATTCACACTGATTAGCACAACTTTTTCTTTGACCATGAACTGAAAGTATTATAAGTATTGCTGAAAGTAATTCTAGATTCTGATATGGAATTAATATACACCACTGGTCAAGTTCTTGTCAGATCGCTGAGATAAAAGTGCCAGTTAAATGTCAGCTGCTAAGATTAACTGTTGTCTTTAGTGGAAATAATACTTACAGTATGTGAAAATGTAGCCAGTGGAATTGCAAATCTCACTGAAGTTGATAAGTTCAGGTTGTGCCAGATCATATTTTATCTTCTTGAGTAGGGAATTCTTGGTGTAATAACAATAAAATGTCACTAGTTTTGTTTTAATTAGGTTTATCTGCTTTAACAATGAAGTGTTTCATGTAGCTCACCAGGCCTTTCTAAACATGAAAACTTCCCACATTTGTGTACATTCTCAGGCTTTTAACACAAAGTTCCTCTGCTCTTGCCTGGTACTTGACCAGTTTTCCATGTTCTTTCTTTAAAAATGTTACCAGTAAAGTGCTGGTATTAGTGTGTGTGGACTTCCCTTTTAAAAAGTCATAAAGGTAGGTAAGTGTGTGGTTTAGAGTCAAGGGTGTGTTTGTTCACAGTGAGTGGGAGGGTTATATTCAAGTCCAGTTGGAGCTGAAATGAAAATGACAAATGTTTGAATTTTTGGATTGCATTTTTTGAAATGAAGGTTTGGCTGCAGAAATGTCACCTCGCTCTCCTCTCTCATCTGCTTTCAGTTTTCTGCTCTTTCACCCTTTGCCAAGATTGCTAGGAACACTCCATTAATGCTCTCAAGCCTCTTTTGTTCATAGGCTTAGAGCTTCCATGGTGTCACGTTCCATGGATCTACAAAGCCAAGTTCTCTTTTCTGCTGAAGCTTGTGACTTCCCCCTTCTCCATCCCTTTTGATCTCCAATTTGTCTCTTACTTGTGGTAAAGCTTTTTAAAATCTGGCTGTTGTCATGGACCATGTGCTGTATTCAAAGATGAAGGTTTTGTAAAGTGTCAGATGGTTTTAGCATGTAAAACTAAAGAATTCTGCAGCCAGATACTGCTCTGAAAACCTCTCTGAGAGGTGATCCATGTTGGATCCTTTATTTCCAGAAAGTGCATGCTGCAAATTTGTTTATTTTGCTTTTGAGACACTTTTGAGTTCTTCTTTCATCTCTGATTTTCTTTGCCTCTTCAATTGTCCTCTAGGAGTCTGTGTAACAAAAGATCAAAGCTCACCGTGGCAGGTGAATTGACCCGACGTGGGCCTCTCCTTTGTATTCAGCACAAGACATTCTTCTTTCTGTTTCTGAAGTGCTGTGTCTCAGCTGCTTGGGTCCCTGTGCTGGTGCAGGCAAGTCCTTGGAATTTTGCTCACATACTCACTGTCTGTATCTATGTATGTGCTGCTTGATTAATTCTTTGAAGCTTGCCCTTAACTTCTGGTGTGATTTGTTCTTCCTTTTACTAGTGATTTATTTATTTATTTTATTCCATGCAGTCTACAATAGTTCTTGCATGGAAGAAGTCTAGTACTCTAGTTTTATACCCTGCAGAAATATAGCCCTCCTTCCTTATACAGTTGCAGTGTTCCTAAACGTCTTGCAGATATCACCCTTTTGCTAAGAGTGAGAGGCAGTCCTCTTGAAGGAAAAAGATTTTTGAGTGGGGTTATCAGGGTTGGGAAGAAGTTTTTCCAGTGCAGAAGATGCTGATGTTGCTTTTGATTTCTCTGCTCTAGAAGCCCAGCCAGCTTGCATGGCATCATACCCTCCAGTTGGGTCGCAGGTATGCAATCACAGGCCTGAGTATGGCCAGCCTGAAGAAATCTGGACAAAGGACATTCGTCACCAGTGATTCTTCCTGCCTTCTGCCCTACTGTGCAGAGCAAGTGAGGGAGCAGTCACTGGACAGTGCTTGGCAAGGCGAATCCACTCAGTCTTCTTCCCTGGAGACTGATGAGCAGCTCAGTGACATCTCGGAGGTGAGACTTGAAGAGGAGAGGCCAAGATCAATAAGAGAGTCCAAGATCATCTCATATGTGGTAAGGATTTGTGGGATTACCCTTCACCCACTCATGCTGTAGGATTTCAGCTCCTGGCCTGCAAGATCTTATTTTTCATCATGAATTTATTTCCTTATTGCTCAGGCCTATGAGACTCTTGTGTTCTGGGGCTCTCAACACTTGTATAAGTTTCTGTTTGCTTTCTGTTTTAGGGATTTGTCACCAAAATACTCAATATCCAAGCTGGTCTCTTTTTACTGGATAACAAAGTCTGCTTGTGCCTTGCTTACCAGCAGTTGTTGAACTCTGCACGTGGACTCCGACCAGGAGCATGTGTGGAGGTAACTTGTGACTTAGAAAGGCATAAAGCATTCAGTGGAAAAGACTTGGGCCCTGGGCATAGCTCACAAGTGTGTGGGTTAACAGAAGACTACGGGAACGCTGGAATTATTTCAGCAAGTCAAGTACCTGGAACAGAATTGGGGATCTTGCTCTCTAGGTTTGGTCATGAGTGTTGAAATGATGATTATCTGATTCCTCCCTAAGCAGCACCAGGTTCCTCAGGCCCATTTGGTTTATAGATAATCCAGTAGAGTGATAAAGGATTTGGGGTGGGGTGATAGTTTTGGGGAGTGGTGGCAGACCAGCTATCTCTTCTCTTAAGTTGTATGTTTGTGTGTCTTAGCTCATCGATGTCCACCTCCTGCAGAAGCCTCTGGTATCCTTCCCTTTCATTGTACTTGGTGCTTGCCTGAGCAGCACTATTGTGCTGAAGAGTTTTTCAAGGCTCAGCACTCCCTACCAGCCACCAGCCTCTTCTGGAAATCTCTACTTAGAGCTGCTCTTCCGCTACAATCTTGGTGTGCCAGTCTACCTGTGGCTGGTGAGCCTCCTGGAGATGTTCGAGGAGAGGTGAGGACAGTTCTTCTGAAGTCAGCCTATGTGTGAATGTGCTTTGTAAGCTACCTGGGTGTTTTCTAGACCACAGGTTCGCAAAATTACTGTGAGGGATACTAATAGCAGCAGTAATTACTTCTGGTTTACTGGCTTCAGTAAGCCATTCGTCTAGATTTCACACGGTATCCAGTTGTTTGTACCTTGCATTTGCTCTTATGAGAAAATCCTGTACATTTTTCAAGTGCATGTGCAATAAGCCCACTGGTCTCAGGAAGCTGCAGCACTTCTGCTCGTGTACTCCTGCCTAGGAAGTTTTGTCCTGACATATGGAAGCACTGTAAGGATGTCTGCCTGCCAACGTGGTTTGCTTGGCAAGTCAAGGTGGACACAGGCTGGAACTGGAAACTGCTGCTACAACAAGCTAATAACAAATACAAAGGCTTTTTTATCCTGGCTGCTCAAAGGAGCAGCTGCGGCTGCTCAGCAAACCACTTTGATGTATTCTGAGCATGGCCAGTAGTGAAAGCATTTGTTTGAGAGCCTCTGTCTTAGCAGAGGTCTTCCAGACGGCTTCCTGCTCTCCCTGACAGCTGCACTGCGTAACAGCTGTGGGCCAGTTTCTGGATTTATTTCTGGGTTTGCTCTGGAACAGTTATGGTTGATCACTGTAACAGCAGCCTTGGACTTCAAAAAGGAACATTTATGTATTTAATCTCAGGCAGTCAAGTAGTAGTTTATAGAGTGCTCAGTCTTCCCTTGCTTTATGGGCACCGTGGAATTTGTACGCTTTCCAATCAGACAGCTTCAGTTTTGCCCTGGGAATGATGCTAGCTGTAAGCTTCAGTTTTCGTTAGCTTTTTCACTTTCTTTCAATGTCACTGCTTTGCCCTGCTGCTGCTTGAAAGTTGTTGCAGTGAATTAGTTGCTACCTCTCTTTGAGTTCACTTTCTGTCGTGTTTTGACCGGCAGTGTGATCACTTCCAGACATTCATAAGCAGTGAGCTAAACTTGGGACAGGATCACAACGCGAGGACAATGCTGGAACCAGGGCAGCCTGTGGTTGTTTTTGTCTTGTGATTTATTTATTTATTTATTGCATCCTGTGAAAGAAAGCCGAGTATACCTAACATGAGTAATCGTACCAAGCTTAGGCAAAACACATGGAGGTCCATTTGTGTGGCTTAAAGGGAGACTATTTTCAGGTGTTTTGGGGTGGGTTTTTTTGTCCATTTGAGTTTTGAGATTTTGCCAGTCCTTCCATTTGTGTATATTTCTGTCTTCCTTATCTGACATTTATCTGCATCACCATTAAATGTTCCTTTTTTAATCACTTCATGTTCTTTATGTGCTATCCTTAGTTCTTGTCTTGTTGAGCGCACTCACTCATAACAAGCAGAAGGAACACTTGAGTTACATGCAAAACTCACTAAGACTCAAGGGCTGCTAATGCTTCTTGTCATCATTTTTTTCAGGTTTTCTTGTTTCTTTGGGCGCTGTCACCCGTTACTTCACTCTACGCACCGAAACCCTGGAGCTGCTGAGAAGTTCCTTGTCCCTCTTCTGCAAGCTGTGGTCCCAGATAGACAGGAAGCAAGAGATATTTATAATGAAATCCTCGATAGAATACACCAGTGTCCCCTGCAGAAGGTGAGTAAATGGTCTGTGAGCTGCTTCCTGTTTGCCTGATGGGAACAAACTCAGCTGATTCATTTTTTCTTTCTTGGTTTCTTAGTATTCAACCTTGAACCCCCCATGCCAGGCCCCATCTTTGTCTGCAGTTTGCCATGTGGCAGAACAGAAGAGCTGGGAAGGCTTCAGTCCATCACAGTTGCTCTCCCCCTTGGAGGAACAGTACATGGGCACCCAGGAGCTGAACCGCAGACTGACCTGGTCCTACTGCACATTCTCAGCAGCAAGTTTCCAGCCCCGACTGGTAGGTGCCTTGTTCCCTTTACTGTCTGTGCCTTGAGATTTCCCAGGTCTCCCCACACCTTCCAGCACCCTGTTTGATGCATGCCTGTTCAGCAATGACACTTTTTCTCACTTGTGTGTTGAACACAGGCCAAATTCAGGCTGCTGCTATATGCAGTTTGATTTATAACCTTCCAAGATGGGAAGTGTTTGATGCTCTTTGCAGCTTCCTTTCTGTTGCAGATACTACTGGGTGTGCTGAGAGTCTCCTCTAGGAGCAATTGCCTCCAGCTGCGGGACAAGAACAGCATGCTGCCCTGTGTGATATCCAATAGGGATGGTAGCCCCTTTGCCCATACAGCTCTCATAGGTATGTCCCACTAAGTTAAATTTGAGAGTGCTGAGTTTCTGGTGTTCTGCTATCCAGCTCCAAAACAAGGAAGAGGAGACTTAGTATGGAGATGCTGAACTGGCACGGCCTGGCCTCATGACTGTAAAATGAGGAAATCGAGCTTACTGGTTTTATGTTTCCTTTTTATTAGCTCAGCTCCTCTCTCTGTGTTTGCAGGATCGCTCTTGCAGGTGGAGACCTATCAGCTCATAGTGGAGAGATTCCTTCAGACTGATTTTCCCTCCTGGGAGCACCTGACAAATCTGGAGCATGTAAGGGAGAAAAAACATAGGTGAGTCCTTTTATTTGGTGCAGAAGTAAAATCATCCCTCTTCAGTTCCACAGATATTTTGGACTATGGCAAAGCTGCTGATCAGCATAATATGTTGTGCCAAAGCAACTGTCCTTTGCTATGTGCAGAAAGGGATCTTTATCAACAACAAACCTGCCATTTCTGTTGTGTTCAGAATACCCCAGCCTGGTGGCTGCCCTCTATTTCACCCTTTCCTGCTGACTACTTGTGGGATACTCACTGGAAGTGCTTTTCCCAGATAACTGCTTGTTTTGGACAACCACCTGTTAGGAACAGGGAGTTTCACTGCTACAATTTGTCATTTCAGTGTCTACATGCAGTTCTACTATGAGGATGTTCAGGTTCTCCGTGCTGCAGAAGGACAAATCCAGAAAAGCCTTGGGAAAGGAAACAGCTCCTCTTTGAGGAAGAGAGATGGTGGCAGCTTAACATCTGAGCTGGAAACCCCAGAGGCAAAAATGCTCAAATTGGAGGATCCCAAGGCAGCTACTCACAGAGATGAAAATTGTCAGGAGGGGCAGAGCAGCAGTAAAACACGGAGCTGTGTATCTCACCTCTTCTTGGTTACCCAGAAAGAGGGTCTTACATTTCGCAATTACCAGCTACCCAGGAAAGACAGTGGAGAAGGATGGGAGCTGCAGTGCAGCTTCCAAGCCACAGTGCTGTGGCTGGGCAGACCTCAGCTCTGGAGCCACCCCAGAGAAATTGGGAGTCTACCAGAGCTGGAGGAGAGTGGCTGTGATGGAGAAGAGGACGTAACACGGCGAGAAGTGAGGCGGGAGGCAGTTTTGGGATGTGGTTTGATAAGGCTGGGAGCTGGCTGTTCAGGGAGCCCGTGTGATTAGGAAGTATCTAGATTCCTAATCAATGGGAAAGTGATTTTTGTGTTGGGCACAGATGCATGTTTATGCAGGCAACTTCCTTGTGCCACCCCAAAGGAGTTCAATCTCTTCTCTGTCACCTTCCTGTAAATGCATCCCCCTTCCCTTACCCTTGATGGTGCTAACCTTACTTCCCAACCAAGACATCTTCTGCTGGGCTTGCTCTCTTCTCACTGTCTTTTAAATTTCCTACTTTTTTCCGAACATTCCTCATCACCTTTTGTCTCTTTTCCTCCCCCTGCCAGGCACTGCTGCTGTTTATGGGGAAGTCTCTACGATGGTTTCCATTTCTGCACCTGGATGGGCTTTATCGCTTCATTGTGCCCCACTGCTTGGTAAGAGAGAGGTTGTCTTGCTGTTTCCTCTTGGAGACTTTTGCTGAACTGCATGTCAAGGAGTCGGAGGGTGACTAAGCTCTTTTTGAGCCTTGGAATTCCCATTCATCTTGCCAAGGAACTGCTTCAGTTCTGTGTTTGGTTAAAATTCTTGCAGCTCTGAGTTCAAAAGTCAGGGTTTTTTTAACTTTAAACCATTGTTCTTCAGGTTTTTTCCTACATAGCTTTCATCCCTTCCTTTAACAGTCTTTCATGCCTTACCACTCTTCTCTCAGGACTTGGAAGTGTTTGACAAGCTTTGTTTTCCACCTGTGCCAGTAAAGTTCCTGAGCAGGTCATCCTGCCCCCTGTGCCTGCCTGTCCAAGATAGCTGGCACTTACAGCATGTGACATGGATCTCCTGTCTGCCTGAGGTAAGTGCCTTGTTGCTCTGGGCTTTCACAGGCGACTTGTAGATCTCTCTAGAACTAGCTCAGAAAACTATCAGTACAGAATGTCTTGTTGATGAGACTGTTCTGCTCTAAACTTCATCAGAGAAAGATGCTGGGCTTCACATTTTCCTGCCTCAGAATTAATCTGGGGAGGAAGTGCCAGTAGCTTGACCTAGCTCTAAGCATGCAGAGCTTGTCTTTACTGCTCTGGCTGGGGACAGCTATAAACTGCAATACATCTGAGGCTCTGTCTCCCCCACTTCTAGCTGACAGCCAGGTCAGTGCTGACGGGCATGGACCAGAAAATTTCCTCCATTCCAGAAGTACTTAGCAGCAGGTATGTTGATGTGCTCCAAATTACATGTGACTGTCTTAGGGAGTGGGTGTCTATTCATCTTTACTGGAAGCAGATTACATTAAGCAGCAATCAATTATCTGCCTTAGGAATATGATTTGGAAGCCCTCTTATGTGCAAGTAGTTCAGGCTACCCCTGTTCTGTCTAGCAAAGCTAAAGGAAGTGCTGGTGACAAGACTGCAAAATGGTATCCAGAGAAAATTCAAGCTACTGCTGGTGTGGACTAGGTCCCAAAGGTTCCCAAAGGTCTCTGCTAAATTCCTGTCAGAAGCAGATAAGGCACAGCAGGGAAACTGAGGCTGTGTGATGGCTTTTGTTGTTTTTTGATTGTTGTAACATAATTTACTCAAATACTAGGCTTAGAAGGTTGTCTATTCAGAGCATGTTCAGATGTTTAATCTGGAGTAACATGCATGCACACTGAAATCTTCCCCAGTGCCTTATGGCAAACTGAGTTTTGATTTGCCTGGCTCCTTTCCCTAATTAAAGAAAACAATTAGGAGTTAAGCAGATAGGAAGGCTGTAACGCCTCTCCCTTTTTCTTCTTCACTGCTGAGCCTGAAGAAGCAGAAAGCAAATTAAAGGAGCTTTTTGACCCTGGGGTGGGGTAAGATGCAGTAAGCTACCTTTAGTCCAGTAACTCAGGTGCTCAAGGGCAAGTTCCCCTGAAACCAGGCTCAAGCAGCAGCACTCCACCCTGTCCTTTGTAGCAGTCTTGAAGGCAGGCCTTCATCCACTCCCTTTGTCTTCAGAAATCCTGGTCTGCTCTCAGTTTCACAGGTTCCCTTGCTTCCTTCTCTGGCAAGATAGTGGAGAGGACCTTGTGTGCCTCTCCCAAGACCAAGAAGCCACCTGTGTCTTTCAGCCATCAAAAGCAGAAAGGTAAGATCGTGACAGCCTGTCAAGTAACAACAGATTGATTCCTGCTTCTCTCTTGTTTCAGGGACAGTGACAGGGACTGTGCTCCTATATCTGACAATAGTGGAAGTATGTCAGGGTGTTGCATCCCATTGCATGTTAAGGGCTGGGAAACTACACTGCTTGCGTGTTGGGATGGGAATGAGAAAACTCAACCCAGAAAATCTGGGAGGTGGAACAGTGATAACCTCGTTGTGATGGGAGGGAATACACCTCTAGCAGATCCAACTCTGTGACAGATTATGCTACCTGTGTGTGAGTGAGCTCATGGTGTGTGTGGTACTGTGCCCTCTCAGAGAGTCTGCTAGCCAGTGAGCACACTGTGAAGCTCAGCGTCTCAGTTGCACCAGGCTCCCCTGTTGTGTTGGACGTTTACATTGCTTCCACCTATCTGCAGCATCTCTGGGGTTTGCTACCTGGAGCCACGATCCTCTTCCAGAACTTGGAACGCAAAATCTCAAGGTACCTCTGTCTTTAGAGCCCTGATCTAGGCTGCTGACCTCTCTTACTGTCTTTGAAACCATCTCTTAATCTCTCCTCTCATGTATATACCTTCATGTATCCCAATCCCTTACTACAAATTATTTTCCTACCATGTTACAGATGAATATCAGCCCCACCATCTCAAGAAAACTGAGAGGTTTGGTTTCTACAAGCTCTTTCTGACACCTGCTCTTTCATATTGCAGATTCTATAATGTTTATTGCACCTACGTTGCTTCCAGCTGTGTGAGCATCACATCTCTGCCAGCTTCTCCCCTACCTTTTCCTTCCAGGTGAGTTCAGCTTCTGTTTCCACCGTAGTGTCCCAAGAAAGGTTTCTGTGTTCCAAGCTTCTCACATTCCTGTTTCTTCTAGTCCTGCAGGAGAAAACTCTTCCCCCTCACTAGTGTTTCTATCCAGCCTGCAACCTCACCTGCAAAGCCTGCCCCAGGCACGGATCTTATGCCACTTGTCCTGTGTGCTGACTCTGTCCTTGCAGTGGGTTTGCTCACTTTGCAGCAGCATCTTCAAAGAGGTATTCAAGCTTCTACAGAGATAATTTGTGAGGAGCTTTGCAGGCTTTCTACTCTGATACATCCTTTGCTACCATGTAGGAAAAAAAAAATAAGAGTTCCTGTCCCAATCCAAACCCTCTTTTTCCAGTGTCTGAAAAGGACTTGCATATTAAAAAGGGACCAGAGTGACAACTGATTAGAAGTATGTATCTCATGTCAGGCAGGCTGGCAGCTGAAGTGAGGGTACTGCAGGGGAGAATCGTGCTCTGTTAATGCTGTGCTTTTCCTATGTTCACTGCTGGTGGGGTTCAGCAGTTTGCAGCACGTGATTTTTGTCTCCATAAAACCTTTCCCAAGACTCTCATTGGAAATGCAGTGAAGTTCCTTAATCCTTTGCATACATAATTAAGGGAGGGCTAAAAGAAGCAGTGACCCTTCCCCTTCTCTCTCTTATACCCCTCCCCATACGTAGCTGTAGCTTTACTCTTCCTTCAGGGGAGGTGCACCCGACACAGTCCACCATGTCCATCACACACTGGAGTGAGGCAAGCCAGTGCAAGGTAAGCACTATAGAGCTTGGGTATGGGAAGAGGTGTGTAGGAGGGAACAAACTACACCACAGAGGGGAGAGGAAAATCAGATCAAGGGTGAGATGTGGACAGAATAGCAAAGATAGAAGTTAGAGTTGTCATGTCTTCCCAGATGTGACCAAACCTCCCACTCTCTTTACTGAGATCCATTGTCTGGGACATGACCCTCGTGAGGCCAGACATTGTCCTGTCCTCCTCCACATCTTGATCTGCCTGCTCTCTCCTTAGGGTGGTGGTGGAGGATGGAACGGGTGACGCTTTGGTGCTGTGCCGAAACCAGCACGTGGCAGCAATGCTGGGCCTGAGCCTTCTCGAATGGGAAGCACTGCAGAACTGCGTGCAGAGCAGGGGCAGTGTGTTCATTCAGCACGGGGAAGCTACTGGCACAGGGGTGAGTGGGTTATTCCAGTAGCAATAGCAGTGTGCTGGGCTCAAGCCTCAGCTGGACTGGGTTTCCCTTTGCTGTAGATGTTCCAGAGGCTCCCTGCCTCCTTCTGCACATTAACTGGCAACACACCCTTTGCTTCCTCAGTGTGTAGAGGAACCTGAGGATCTCATTGCTTGCTACCTAAGGAGCCTGTGCAGGAGTCCTCTCATCTGTCGCCCTATCCTGCTGGATTTCAGCGTAGACAGGAAGCCCTCTAAGATCCTGCAGCCTGGTAAGCATGCACTGTTGGCTTTAACCTGGGAAGGAAGGGAGGAGGCATGTCACCAGGCTGGGGAAGGAGCACTGCCACAAAGCAATGTCTTTGGAGGATTTCCATGGAATTGTGAACACCGCAGTGTAGAGCTAAGATGTGTCTTAGCAGAACCATGGTTACAAAAATACAGAAATAATATAAAAGTCACTATCTGCAACCATATTATATATTATTCTTTTTCTACTTTACACAGAAACATAGAGCTGGTTTAGAGCAAGGTTCCCTGCCCATGGATGGGAAGGGATTCTGGCCAGCCAGAGTTACTGTGCAGACCTCTCAAATCAAGCGGGTTTTAACTTTAGACAGGACAGCAGGTAGAGTCAAGACTTGGCCTGGAAATCCTCACCGTGGCCACAGAATTTAAAGTGCTGAAAAGTTTTGAATCCATAGATGCAGATGCCTGAGCTCATGCTGCCACAACTGTGCAGTTGCTGTGTTAAGAGGCATTTGTCTCGGCCATTTGCTCTAGCACTAACATTTGAATGTATGCCCAGGCACTGCAGCGGTTGATTTGCTGAGCTAACCAGAGAATGTTCTCCTGTGGAGACATTATCTTTTGGCTCTCATTTAACACCATCTGTAAGGCCAGGTTGCTGATAGTGATAGAAGGTGTAAAGCTCAGTGCATCAGCTGTGTGAGCAGCATGTAGTTCACAGCATTTCACAATGCAGTATGTTGTTTCCTCCAAGTTGCAGGGGTGCTGGCCAAATGCATTCATCTGCTTACATCCTGGATTCATTAATCGTGCTGTCCTTAGAGGTTCAGCAGATGCCAGGCAGCTGCTGCAAGGCCTTCCTCCCCCAGCAACTCCTACAGCTGTGTGCTAGAACAGAGTGGGAGCCCTGGGCTGAGCTGTTACAGGTTGTATCTTTCCCCTTCAGATCCACTGCAGCTCAGGAATTTTCGGTGCGATGAAGTGGAATTTGTGTCACAAGTGGGACCTCGCCTGATCCTGCTGTGCCTGAATATAGAGGAAGTGGAACAAGATACCTTGAGCTATCTGAACAGCGAGAGGATGAGAAGGACATCTAGTCACTGAGTGGGAGCCACTGCTTAACATCTCTCCCAGTGGGAGAGGAATTATGGAAGTACCTGCTGGGACTAGGAGTTTCTTTTAATCTCCTTTGTAGTGGGAGCACAAGGTCAAGGGTAGAGCCAGGAAGCTGCTGTGACTGGAATTCCTGAACAGTCATTCTGGACCATTGCTGCCAGCGACACTGGGTTGCAGCTTGGAGAGAGATGTCAAATACTTCCTATGTGATAGCAGTTACTTTGGGGCTAAGGCACACAATGTGTGAACTTTATGTGGTAGCATCTACTAAATAAAGCTATTAAAATGCTGTTTAAATAACCCTGTGTCTATCTTAATTTTAAGGGGGCTTTGCTGTAAGAGGAATGAGGCAGAACATAGATCCTTGGTTTATGAGCCAGAGCCAGGCATTCTGCAGATCAGCTACAGTTGCCACAGGGGAGAGTAGTCTTAACCTAATTGCAGTTATTAAACTGCTGGTTTTAAAGCATTTTCTTCCTCCAAAAAGAGAGGGGAAGTGAAGAAATGACAATTTGGAGACCAAATCATGGTACTGAAGCCCAGGATTATACAGTCATTGTTTTGCAGCTTAAACAGTGGCCTGAACATTATATGGGGCTAGTAATAAGAGGAAGGCAGTGAGCTGTGTTACAAACTCAGTGTGCTACAAGCTGGCCCATCTCCTTGATGAGGAAGGGGACGACTGCAATGCCAGTGTCCATGGTGGTGTGAGATCACTGTTTGAAGAGATTCCTCTCCTATCTGCTTGCAGTGATGACCCAAGTGTTCTGCGCTTGCTTTTGGCAAAATAACATCCATATCCTTCATCTCTGTTCTCCAGGCTGGTAAATTCCACACACAATTTACTCCCCTGCCTTATGCAGTGTGTAGTGCCAGCAGCATCTCTGAACAGCTACTCTGTTTTGGGTTTTGTTTGTTCAGTGTTTCTCCCCTGCCTTTTCCCCCTTCCCTCTTAGTTTGAGCTATATCTTAAACTTCAGGCAGTAGGTTTACTGAGCATGTGTAAAGTATCTTCCCTCTCAAGGCTTGCTGGCTGCTTCTAAGACCAAAGCACAAGGCCTGACAGATGCCACCATGCAACGAAGTTCTGAGATGCCATCCTAAAAGAGGTTGCCAAAACAGAGACTTATTTAAAAACAAATAGGGCATATTTGTAGCTATATCTGTGTTTAATAACTGTATTTACTTCTGAATTTGAACTTACCAGTAGTATCTTACTGGATAGTCTCCCTCTTTTCCTCCTCATGTGTGTTAGTCTTCTGTCTGCTGCCACAGATACTACTGACCCGTTCCTCTTTCATGTCACATTACAAATGCAATCATCAGTCCTCACACAGAACTTCAGACACACTGTTAGCCTTTGCCAGGTTGAAGACCTGACATATTCCAAGCCTGTTATCTATCTATGTACTCTCTTGCTATTCTCATCTTTTTCAGAAGGGGTGTTTGATTGTAGTCTTTGAGAAGCTAGATTAACTGGCTCTCTTATTTACAGTTTTATTAGTACATTTAGAGAATCACAAGACAGGAGACAGATGAATCAAATCTGTTTGAGGGGAATTAAGATTTGCTTCTTTTTCACTACTCATGAGTTTGAAGGACCAGTTCCCAGACGGATTGCAGGAAACTTTTCCTGTTTGCTATTCTGCCCGTGATGAGAATTCTGGTCACTGGGTTACTGTAGATGAGAACACATCTTATTCCTGCAATCAGTTTTGCCTTTGTTTATGCAAGTCTCTAGCGCATGCCTCACTCTCTTTCCTAAGTCAGAATATCCTGCTGTTGTCATGGGTAAGAAATAATACAAGAGAAAACAGATGACTTCATGTTTGTACTACTACATGCTCTGGAACTGGGAGGAGCTCTTGAAGTTCTCAGCCCAAGAGGGAAGAAAGCGTGAAGCGTGTCCTGCCGTCAGGGAAGCTGCTGTAACTCTTATGTGTGGAAAGACAGAGATGTTCCTTTCGGCTGATTTTCTGTAGCTCTCCATCACCAGTTACCTCTAGAGCCCCCACCCATGGCTGATGTGCTTTGACTGTCTTCAGTCCTCCTTATTCCAGGACTAGGTGGGATTGCTCAGGCTGGCAACTCCCTCTAGCCCTGTTAAAGGTGTTCATAGTAGGTATTATTCACTGAAGATACTACACTGTGCAGCAGAGTTGTCTGAGTAAAATGGGTGCAAGCAAAGCTTGTACTGCAGCAGCCTCATGAGAAGGTTGAGAGAAAAGCCCACAGTGCCTTGCAGCCCTGAACAGTAACCAAGGTCCAGAGGGTGCACGGAGCAGCAGGACAGACATCTATCAGGTTGAGGAGGGAAGAAAAAGAGCATGAGGGAAGAAAAAGAGCATGAGGGAACAAGAGATGACAGTTGATGGTGTAAGAGAACAATCTATAAGGTTGCAGACAGTGATGGGAGAAGCCATTAGGGAGCCCGTGGGAGGGTCAAGTCATGTGTCCCACCTAAAGCTGGGGATGGGGAAAGGGTGGGCACAGGGGAAAGACAGGATCTCTCATTCTGGCAGGGTTGAGATAGGTCTGCTGCTGTAACCAATCTCAGCAAGAAGGTCTACGTATACCAAGCATATATCATGAGTTTCCCTTTCCAGGCTTACCTCCACATCCAGCAGTGTTTCTGATTGCTTCATGGAGGCTTTATATCAACAGCAGATACAAGGGAAGCAGAAGCATCCAGTGACAAGTTGGAAGGGAGGAGGACACTGACTCTGTGTCCAGGTTAACCAGCTGCAAGTTGGTCGCCCTTGTGATGTTGAAATCTGTAGCAGAAGAATAGTGAGAGGCTACCAGAATGTGGAATGCAGCAGGCAGGGCAAAATGAGGGTATTTAATCTCGTCTGGTTTTCTGAGGATTGATAAAGATAGAGCCTGCCTCTTGTGCTGGATACCTACTTCTACGAAGCTCTCACTGTAGAAGAGCTATGACCCTTATGTAGGAAGGAGAAGACATCCAGGCTTTTTGGAGTGTGTTTTCCTGTGAATAAGGTGGCCTTTTAAATCAAGGGGTGGGCTGGAGTCAAGAGATTGTCACTAGCAAAGCTGCTAAAGGGGCCTGCTGGCTTGGTAGACAAAAGGGGTCTAAGCAGAACTGGCCAAAGAAAGTGCCAGAGGTTGGGGTGGGTTGGATTGGGTCTGATTAACATTCAAAGGAATATGTTCTTTTGAAGTGTGTCCTTCACTCTCATTCCCAGACAGTTCTGTCCCAGTGCTGAGGAAGCAACCATTACCATGAAGAACATCTGAAGCAGCAGGACCAAGCGCAGACCCCTTCCTTCATCCCAGGGATTAGCCATGGGTTTCAGTCCCTTCCTTGGCATACACAGGTGCTGCAGGAACCCCCAGCGCACACAGGCACACTGCTTAAACCCTTCTCCCCGTTGCTCATGGTCTCTGCATGGCATTCAACCCTACCTGTCACTTTGATGTTGCCTGCAGCCTCGGCAATGCTGTTTTCGATCACGCAGGTGTAGGTGGCGTTAGCAGTGATGTTGTGCAGAAAGGAAACCACTTTCAGAGTGATGCTTTCGGCGTTCG
>WYDI02022302.1:0-36611 GCA_009867235.2 Psittacus erithacus
GGCAGTGTTCAAGGCCAGGTTGGACAGAGCCTTGGGTGACATTGTTTAGTGTGAGGTGTCCCTGCCCATGGCAGGGGAGTTGAAACTGGATGATCTTAAGGTCTTTTCCAACCCTAACTATTCTATGATTCTATGATTCTAAGATGGCTGTTTCCTTTGTACCAGCTCCCTCTTAAGAACTGATCAGAAAAGATAGGATGCAGAGCAAAAAAAAAAAAAAAGGGTTTTTTCCTGTGTTCAAGCCAATTCACCTTAGTTTTGCACTTTGTTTGTCCTGTTTAAGAAAGAATATTTTGTTGAGTATGGTGGTTGGATTCCTGAAAGTGATTCTGTGAGGAGGGGATTAGGACATACAACTGCCATAAGCCCATATCTGCATGGCCCAAAAAACTGTGACATTAAGGTTTATGTTGTAATCAGTACACTCTTGATTTCCCATTGCTTCTCAACACATTGGCAAAACCTGATCCATACTAGGATCAGAAATTATAAATGCACAATGTAATTTCTAGATTCAGAATATATTCAGGCTGGTGAATCCCATACAAGGAATAAATACACCAACAGCAATGGTGAAATGAGAAGCGGGATGCATTTGTAAAACTTTGCCACATATACACTCTTGGTTCTAGTGGTTTTCTCTGGGAAACATCAGAAATCTTGCAATGCCAGTATTTCTTCATTTCATAAAGTGTGGTAAGGATAATTCTCAATTTCCAGAGCTTCAGCAGCCTTGGAAAGCAGGATGAGTCACCTGAAGGAGGTAACTGCATCAGCCATTACAGCTAAATCTGCCATCAAATAAGCATCAACTGTATGCCATGTTAATATAGAATTTACACAGTTCTGTCACAACAGGTAGAACAAATCCTGAATATTTTTGGAAAGGAGGTTCCAATAAAATAATGCAATGATTACATTTTTAAATCATATATGCCTTTCAGGGTGACATTAAAACTTTCCTTTCTCTTTCTTTTACCTCTCACTTTCCTGAGAGAGTATGTAGTTGGGAATGCTTTGTTCACACAGAGGAGTGTCTCATTAATAGGTTCAGTAATGAACTAGATTAATGAAATCTGTGCTGCAAGTTATTTCCCCCTAGTTGCTCTATCTGGAAACTTACATGCACAGCATTTTACACTATTGGTTTGTGAGTTCCATATAGGTATACCTTTAAATCTACTAAGTGTTAGCACTTGGTAGATGTGATGGAAATTAAGCTAACTGGGATTATCAAATGCCGAAATATATTTTTCTCAATAATTTAAAAGTATTTCTGTAACAAGTAATGCCGATATTTCTAATAATCATGCAGATGACTGCATGACTAACTCTTCAAAGTTTACCTCTTTCAACATTGGAATGTAGCATTATTGGGGAAAAACAGAAATAATATTTTTGTTTGGCTAATCTTTGTAACTCAAGAGACAGTGGATAAGTAAAATCCATGGACAGAACACTTCTGTTCAGCATTTCATGCTTGTATTTATACTCTGTGCATAATTCTTGTGTATATGAACATCATCTGTTCCCCCACTTCTCCCACAGAGCATGGCAACGCGCGGCGTATTCTCTTTGTACTTCAGATGTCTCAAGGATGCTTAGTACCTGGGGACAGTACATCAGCCACTCACCGAAAATGCACAAATCTGAAGCAATTGTATTTCAGCTTGTTCAACAGGAGATAATTTTTTGTGACATGTTGGATAAGTTGTGTCAGTAGAAATTATGTCTGTGAGGCATTTTGTGGTGTTTCCTCCACCACATGGCATGTGAGTTGCCTTGGGCAGGAAGAAAGTGGTGGCAATTAGTGTCATTTATCTGACCTGTGCTGAAAGGAGTGCTCACTCTTCAGCAGCTGCAAATAAATTGTAACAGAGCTGTGTGGGAGTGTTCAAAGTGCCCTTAATCCTAAGGCAGGATGTGAACATACCTTAAAATACTCGAGTGCTCTTGGCAGTGTGTTCATACGGTGCATGCTGCCTGAGCTTTGGCCTGTGTTTGTTTTGACATGTGTCTAGGGTTTTCAGTTTAATAATCTGTCATAGCACAAACATTTCTTATTCCTGTAAGGCTGACTAACCATCTTAATTAGTACAAGTCTGCAGAAAAGAGACTTAACAATATGCAGACTTGATCCTTGTCGTGCAACAGTGAAGTTTAGAAGTAATTCCATTGAAAATATGCTAACATAAACTATGGCCATACAGTTTACACAAGAACAATTTAAAATTATGTAAATTCTTTGCTGCATCTAATGATGTGTAATCTTTTCTCATAGCAATTCCAGTTTGAAATTTCTCCTTGCTATGATGCTGATCTAACTGTACCTCTGGGTTGAGGTGTGATGGATAAAGTGGTTAGTGACCAGTACAGAATCACAATACAGTTTCTCTTTGAAGGAAGTGAGCCCATATAGCTAACTGCAAGGCAGCAGTTTCATTAGTGAGAATTTCATGGGTGGGGAGAAGTCTTAACTGAGCACAACAAAACATTTCAGAATTTCCAGTGAATAGGAAATCAGTTTTTGTAATCACTTGTCTTCTAGAAGGACATGTCCTTATTATCTGGACATGTCCGTAAATTGTCCCTTAGTTAAATTAAATCCATCTTGTTATATCTGACAGTGATCTAAAAGGTGTATACAACCCATGGCATTTGCAAACAGGTGATTCCAAACATAGTCTATCCATGTGCCATGTGGAAATTTGAAATCTGAGAGACAGACAGGGTCTATTCTACATCAGAAGAGACAAAAGTATCTTCTAACTGTTTGAAAACCTTGGCTATGCCCTTTCACATTGCCCTGTCAGCAATACTTCTTCAGGTCGGAAGTACAGCCACTTGCCAAAGCTGGGATTACTGTTAGCCCTGGAGCATGTTACAAATCATGATTCCTTAAGTACTTACTTTTAGATACATGATAATGGCCCCAGGGGTGATTCTTTTGCTGGAAGTCAGATGTATAAGGCTTTTTTTAGGGTTGGCCATGTGTTTGTTCAACTGCTGCCCTTGTAGATGCAGAAGTATGTTAATGTCCTTGTATAGCTGCTTACATTTTTTTTTTCCAAATGAGTAGTCTGTTGGGTTTGGGAAATATGTGGTTTTCCTAAAACATTAATTAAGTAGCCAATTATAGCTAATGAAGCGTGTTTGTTACTTTGTTACACTTACTGACAACAAAAGTATTGATCATGTAACAAGAGTAATGAGCAAGTCACTTCCACAGTTAATACTGCAACGATAACATCCTGGTGCTGTGATTTTTCAGACTGCATTGTGCTACCTCTGCTGCACTGTAAGTTCAGATTCCTACCAGACAAATGTTTAGATATTATGCCCTAATTTAAGTATTTATTCTCTCTTTCCAAATGAAAAGAAACAGTCTTCTCAGCCTGTCTCCACAGTGGATCTCTTGTACTCCCTTTTCTTCACTTTCCACAGCTCCTATGGATTTTTTTGTACAGGCTTTGACTACTGCTGCTGCAAAACTCAGATTTTTCCTGTATGTGGAAAAGCCTTGAGTCAGGTCCAGTGACCAACCACTTAAATTTTTCCAATCTATTAAGCAGATCACATAGAATTATATACTCTCTGACAAAATGTGAGGAAGAAAAAGTCCAAATAAAGAAAAAAACAGTCTAAACATGTACTAATTGTAAATGAAATGAAGTCACATTCAGTATGGATGGCATCTTGATGTGTATGTGGCAACAACAGCCCCCTGTGAGAAAGCATCCTGTGTTGCATAGCCCAGCTCTGCTTTCTGTGCCCTGCCACAGCTGCACCTCTGCCTCCACTGCCTCCTCAGAGCAGGAGGATTGCCATCTGCAGTGTCTCCATCCCACGTGTGAGAGGCTGGAAAGGCTGTAAGATTTGCACCTTCCCTCAGCAGCATTGCTCTCCCACCTCGTGAGCAGACTGGTGAAGGAAATGAGAGTTGGCTCATGTGTGGAGTCATTGCAAGATAGGCTCTAAAAGGCAGAAGGGTACCCGCTGAAGGAGACGGACATGTCAGAGGGTCCTCCAGCCAGAGAGAGACAGAAGGGATAGCTCAGTTCTGTGCTGCAGCTTTTGCATGCAGCAGAGCAGCTCCAGGCCTTAGGAAGGGCAGGTTGTGTAGGGAGAAGTAGTGGGGTAAGGTCCCTCTTCAAGCACAGTTCATCAAACCCTGCCTGATCCCACTGTCCAAATGAGTAAATATTATTACAGTGTCTGGTGATGCTGTGAAATCTTTTATTAAGGTTGTGAAAGATTTGTTTTATCACCCACTAGTAAAGGCATTACAGGCTTCCTTAGCTTGTAAACAAGCATAAATGCCCAAATAACTTGTTCTGTAAGCAACAGCTTTTATATTTGATTTGATATTGGATCATAATTGTAGTCTGCAAAAATGGTTCAGCTGTCAATTTTGTCAGCAATGTATATGGCACCTCCTCCTTCTGCTGTTTCTTTCCCTGCACACCAAAACACACAGAGGAAAGCCACCACTGCTAAGTTTAGACTTTTCTGTCTGTTCTTACTGTGACAACTCTCAGAGCCAGCTATTTTCTATTTTTACTCTTACAAGCTCTGTTTCTAGTTCCCAACCTGAGATCACTAGTTTAAAGATAGCTCAGATGTAGTCATACAATCTGAGATCAGCCTTCAACTGTGATGAAGCCATTAGTATTCCCCTCCCAGCTGTCAATTATGTTGCTTGTCAGTCTGTCATACCAATTTTCCCTTGCATTTCCTTGCACCTTCATATGACTGAGAATAGTTTTCCATCTCTAAGCTACTCACTTCTGCAACACCACTTCTGCTTCCCTTTAACTCTGATGTGTTGCCAAAGCCATACATGATTATGGCTAGGTCGCTGTTTTGCTTGAATGGTATTTCTTGGGCTAATCAATTGTTATTTTGCTTACGTTGTCTTCCTGTACTCTTTTCTAATATGATGTAGTAAAATGTAATTTTATGCATATTTCTAATAGTCCTTTTCTAGGAAAACAGTAAATTTTAATTTCAGTATGGGACATTCTATTGCTTTCCTACCAAAACAAATAATAACAGGTTCTGAGTGAAAGTCTAATTGCAGCAGCAACAAAGCAGGGTGACATATAAAGAAAGATTTACCTTTCTGCTTTCTTTAAACGCCTGTAGGAGTTTTACTCTCAGTTGATTCACGTAAAGATTTGGGGACTTTAATTACCCTCATTTTTGCCAATGAAACCTAATTTTGCTACTAATTTCTTTCCATGATCTGCCAGTCATGCATGGGAAGTGATCCTCCTAATTTGATTTACTGTTCACAGCAATAACTGCTGGTATTCTCATATCTTTCACACATCGGTGTTATCAGCATTTGTTCCCAGGCCGAGAGTCAAAAACACAGCACTGCACCAGCTACTAAGGAGAAAAATGACTGCTACTGCTGAACCCAGGACAACTATCTTCCAGCAGAAGTCAATTAACTTAGGTGGGTATATACAGTCAGTTTGAGAACAAAAGTGGCCTACTTTGTCAAAAATTAAAACCTGGTGTTAATATGGATACTTCTCTTTCTTCTCCTATTCTGGTTCAACTTAATTTAATCTAAAGAGAATACCAAACCCAAATGTTAGAAAATATATATCAAGATTGTAATAATTCTGGTCTAGACCTGGTCAAGCAAAAGTTGTCCCTGCCCATGGCAGGGGGTTGGAACTGGGTGATCTTTAAGGTCTTTTCCAACACAAACCATTCTGTGATTCTACGATTCTAAGATAATTCAGTATGGTCTTCCTCTGCAGATGATCAAGCAAATAGTAAGATTAAAACACAACTGTCTTTTCCACCTCATGCACATCATCACCATGAATTGAATGTTTTTCTCTACTGTTCAGCTCTGGCTGTAAGAGGAAGTCACCAAGGTTAGCTAATATTTGAATCCTAATTCATGGCTCAATAACTGGAAGCTGCAAATTTCCTGGGGTTTCTATGAGTTCCAGTATGCTTCCCGTTACCTTGCTGCACAACATGGAATGTTCTGGTTACCGTCAGTAACAAAGAATGCTTACACCCACCGCTGCTTGCATCATCCTGTTGTGCACCAGCTCTGCTGCCTTCTGCATGCTCTGGAAGCACAGCAGGGAGCTGCAGCACTTTCCAGTGCCTACCTTTCTAGGTTTGTTACACCATTCAGAGGGGAACATGTTGCTAGGCAGTAATCTTGAATTCATTCTTAATTTGATCTAGATTAAGGTAAAAGCAACTGAAGTACTTATTCATGAAGTTAAAAATAGGAAACTGAATAACAGAAGTTTATATTAAACCTAAGAGAGGAAGTAGAAGAAAAACATTTAAATTACACATACTATTCACATTATTTCCATCTGATTTACATACTACCTTAGATGTCAGGACCTCTCTGGTCCTAGATATCTTATGCTCTTGTTACATCAGTGGGAAATCCCTCTTTTTGATGCAGCATGTTAGCTTTTGTAGTCAATTTCTTTAATAGCATTTGAAACTTTCCTGAAGGGGTCCAGTGAGATTCAATCTTATTCAACAAATGTTATTTACTTTTAATCCCAGAGATAATCTTGCTATTTGAAATAATTTAAATAAGCACAGTTTCATTTCTTAGAAGATATGCATGCCTCTCTGTCAGATCAGATGCCATCCCTTCTACTTGACTGAATATATAATGGCTGCTTGCCTTAATAAAGGATGCATCTTGTCCTCTCATCCCTTTGCTAATTTTGATGTTTCACTATGAAACATTTCCTCCATTGAACCTTAGTTCTGTGTCAGTCTTTCCACTAACAAAAGCCACCTGACACATATGCCTACATGAAGTAAATGTTATTTATCTCATTCTTGGGTTTTGACTGAAATCCGATGCTATGGTAAACTAACATTCTGGATGACAATCCCCCACATATTTCTTGGATTTTTTTAAGTAAGTGAAGAATTTGGACCCAGCTTCTAAACAAACCTATGCTGATTAAATTAAATGAAGTTTATGAAGAATTAAATGAAATTTATGTGGGTGAGAAACATGAATTCTCTATTTGTAACATAGTTGGTGTCTTGACAAAACCATTACAGTACTAAAAATTGCAAAAGAGTGGGTTTTTGACAGCTGAATCACTGACTGGAAACAATTCTTCTGGAAATATAAATATAATCAATGGTTTACTGTAAAAGACATTTCCCAAAAATAGCTAACAAAATGGACTATTCAGAGACACTGCCATGAACTAAAAAACTTAGAAAACAGCTCTAATTTTTTCATTAGGCACTGTCTGTCCAGCCACTGGAATTAAGCAATAACTGAAGTTTCAAAGTAGAAATATCTGTAATCATGCTGAAAGAAACACGTAATCCCTTTCTAATTACAGCCCTGGAACTATCAGGAACAATCATGTTTGCTTGCTTCTCCTATGGTATTACTTAAATTTCTCCTGTTGTTTAGAAAATACTGAAATTTCATCCTCCAAAGGGTGATGGGGGTGGGGTGGGGTGGATGGTGATATATTATAGTACATTGACCATGGCCCTACAGCCCACAGTCAGGTTCCCTCTAAGAGAGGAATTTTGCAGTATCAGTTCATCTTCAGAAACAAGAAAACGTTACCCCCTTCCTTTCATCAGCTGCTCATTTTTAAAATGCTTTACAAATTTCCTGTGTTACAAACTCCAAACCAAATTCTCCACTAATATAAATAGGTAAAACTTAGATCTCAATTTTCTTGACAACTTGCAAATTTCCCTCTTCAACTCCATGTCATATTCACCATTAAGATTTAGGTCTCTAATACTATTTTTAAACTATCATTGTCCAGTTTGGATAAGCACATAAAACTAGCTGGTATTTTTTCTCCTAAATCATTCTGCATTCTCCATTCTCTGCAATTGAAAATATTTTTATCATACTTCTTGTACTTAGGTAACAAAATGTTTTTTTCAATGTGTTAGCTTTTCCTTACCAAGTATCATTAAAATAATTAGATTTATCATCCCAAACTCATAGTGTCCCTTCAAATCCAAGTTTGTTGTCATTTATCTCACTATAGTATCATTAATTTATTATCATTCCTTACCTCTGGGGACCAATGTATCTAATCTTAATATGAGGTCTACTAATGAAACACGTGCATTACTGTGTTAAGTGCTTATTAAGTCTGCTTGCAGGTTATGCAGAAAACAGTGAGCTCTCTGGCATGTGATAGCACCAGTTCCAGCAGCTCCTAGGGGATGTAGTTTGCAGTTTGTAAATAAACGCGTCTCAAACCAAACTGCCAGGTTTATTCCACAAGCAGGTCATGGTTTCTTTATTATTCCATGAAGTACTCAGACATGTCTGAGCAAATTCTTTGCACCAAGTGGACGGAATTTGACTTTTTATTGCCATGACCAAATGTGAAAATTTTAAATGAGGTTGTGAGAATCAACAGTCCTTCTGAAAACGGTGAAACTGCTAAAGGTGCAGGTATAAAAGATGTTCTAAAAAAGGCCTGAATCAGACTTGAATCAAGAGAATATGAATATATCTGGTTTCAGGAAACTTTACATTCAATTATCTTCCTTAATCACTTAAAATACCATATGCAAACTGGATCACAGCTATAAGGCAGTGAAGGTGTCCTAATCACCTGAGTGAGTACTCTTTTGGAACTGAAATAAATGACAGTTAAATACAAGTGTGTTTGCTGTTATTTATTACCACCATCATAATTTCATTATTATTATTCATTATATCTCTTAAATCTACTAACTGCATTATGACCGTTTGGACTGTAGTGAATGAATTATTCATTTTTTGTTAATATTTATCAGATATCGCAATTAGCTTCAGAATAGTTGGTGAGTAGCATGGCTCACAGATGAAGCATTCCCTAAAAACAAGACGCTGGACCGGTCTTGTGATCAGTGATACAATGAATGAATGGCAGCTAAAAACTACTAGCTCTGAGAGCTGCATGATCCTCTCTTTCAGCTGATACTGCTGGATATAAACTGGAACAATGTGCTTGCAAGGAGTTCCCTGGGAGAGGGCAGATGGGCGGTGAGAGGATTCAGCTGCTTTGGTTATTTTGTATGGCCCTCTGATGATACACAAGGCATAACTGGTCAATAGCTTCTACCCAGACCTGAGCCACTTGTGTATTACAAGTTCTGCTTCCTCTGCTTCAGTCTGTGGTGCTATGCAATACCCATCTTGTCTCAGGGCTTCCAGTCTGCCTTTGGATTCCTTCACTGTCTGCATCGTGTATCACAGGCTTCATCCTCCCCTTAAAACTTTGCAAACACAGCCCTTGCACACTTCTCCTTGAGAAGTGTCTCATGCTCTTTTGCACCACAACATTCTGCAGGCTCACCTCCCAGTGTTCATTAGTACAGTAAAGAAGTAAATGAAGTAAATCATCCACTGCCACGGGGAACGTTTTCCCTGGTGGCTTATTGATTTGCATTATTACAGCAAGCTCCAACATTGTAGGCGAGGTAGTGAACAGAGACTTCACAGTACAGTTGTTCAGAGGAGCTGTGGCTGCCCCATCCCTGGCAGTGCTCAAGGCCAGGTTGGACGGGGCTTTGAGCCGCCTGGTCTAGTGGAAGTCGTCCCTGCGGCAGGGGATTGGAACTGGATGAGTTTTAAGGTCCCTTCCAACCCAAACCAGACTGTGATTCTGCGGTAGCTAAGGCAGGTACGTGCCGGGAGCCCTGACAGGAGGGCGGCAGCAGCAGCACGGGTCAGGGGCAGCGGCGGGCACCCAGAGGTTAAAGGCGGAGCCGGTGCCAACAGACCCTGTGGCTTGGCGCCACCTGCTGGAGCGCCACAGCCGCCGCTGTTCCGCCGGGCGCAGCAGAACGCGCAGCAGGACGCGCAGCAGAACGCGCAGCAGGACGCGCAGCAGGACGCGCAGCAGGAGGCGCGGCGGCGGGCGGGCGCACGCCCCTCGCTGGGAGCCGTGGGGGAGCCACGCTGCGGCCCCCCTCCTGCGGCGGGCAGCGATGGCACCGCCTCAGCCTCCCGGCAGCAGCTGCGCAACGGCCGAGAGCGAGGAGCCGCTCCTCCCCAGCTCGGGGGGTGTGGGGGGGTGTGGGTGTGTGACCGACCGCGCGCCCGGCGGTGGGGAGGAGCGCGCACGCGCGGGGGAGCGCGGCGGGCTGTGGCGGCTGCGCGCGAGGCGGCGGTGGCCGTTGCCCCGCCCCCGCTCCGCCGCGTGAGCGAGGTAGCGTACGCGCGCGCCTGGCACGGGCGGGTGCGTGCTGTGGTGAGATGTTCGTGGCGCGCAGCATTGCTGCGGATCACCGCGACCTCATCCACGATGTCTCCTTCGACTTCCACGGACGGCGCATGGCCACTTGTTCCAGCGACCAAAGCGTCAAAGTGAGCGGCCGCCGCCGCCGTGCGCGGTCATGGCGGGTGTCGCGGCACGGCCGTGCGCGGCCTACCGGGCTGCCGGGGGGGCGGAGAGCGGGGATAGTGCTGCCGGGCCTGGGCGCAGCCTTTCCCTCGCGGCGGGCTCGGGCCTGCGGGCGGGAGGCGCCCGTACAGCCCCCTTCTCCGGACCCAGGGGGAAAAGGGCCGCGCTGTGTGCCCGCGTCCCGCCGTGAGCGCGGGCGGTCCCGCTGCGGTGTCGTAGGGTGTCGGGGGGCTGCGGGGCCGGGGCCACTCCGCCACAGTGCGCGTTGTATGTGCGCGTATGGACAAGAGCGTGGAAACATACGCCTCCCGTTCCGAGTCGTTGCTGCGTGGGGGGAAACGCGCTTGAACTGTTGTGGCTGCAGCAGGGCGGTTTGTTTTGTCCATTCAGCTGAAAGTCTGTGTTTATTTAAGAGCACCAAGGGAAGAAGCTGCAGTTTCATAATAAAGCGCTAGTAAGCATTCTGACGTTGCCCTGGCAAATTAGGGAGACTGTAAAACACTGGGAACCTTCATTTTGTGTTCCTTTTGAGGGGAAAAAAATAGTAAATGAGAAGTCAGTTGCTTTTTAAAATTTTTTTGCACGTAGGGAAGAGATTGACAAATGTTCAGGGGTTACATGGTTAGATTTGATCAATGTAATTTGCAGAGAGCAGTCATGTTTTTTGTTAGACTGGGTGAGTGGCTGAGAAAATCACTTTTCCAGAGAAAGTGGGAAGATTCAGATTAGACATTAGGAAAAAACTCTCCACAGTATGAGGGTGGTGAGGCACTGGCACAGGTTGCCCACAGAAGCTGTGGCTGCCTCATCCCTGGCAGTGTTCAAGGCCAGGCTGAATGGGGTTTTGAGCAACCTGATCTAGTGGAAGGTGTCCCTGCCCATGGCAGGGGGTTGGTACTGGATGAGCTTTAAGGTCCCTTCCAACCCAGACATGCAAAATGTGTCAAATGTATATCAGCCTTAAAAACAAGTGAGCAGCCCCTTCTTCCTGACCACGTACTAAAAAGCAGATAACAAGCCACCACCAACACAGTAACTGTCCCCCAAAAAGTAAGTCAAAACCACGTATGTCTTTGGTCTGGATTGACTATGTAAAACTTGTAGCCTAAAAAGAATGTTCTTAGAGATGCCAGGAGGTACGTAGAACACAAAAATTATGGTTTGTAGCAATGTAAGGTTACTTTCCAACAGTATCCTTCATAAGACTGTATTAAGAAGTTTTACTCTAACCAGAGTTTTACAACACTTGTAAGCAGCAGTGATATGTCTGGTGTAGGCCCCATTCCCATTAGGTGAGCCCTGCAGAAGAGCAGTTGGAGAAAAGTTACGGAGTTAGACTGTGCTGGCAGCAACCAAGATTGTACTGCAGATCCAGACTGGCAAAAGTGAAGTGACTTTTGGTAATGTTATGCAGTGAGTGAGCAACACACAGCAGTGAATGCTGGGCTTCCAGAGGTGCCTTTCATCTGGTTACAGTCATGATTGCTTTCACAACTTCTCAGAAAAAAATTCATGAAGATAAAAGATGTATGGGAAATCAAGAGAAAGGGAGGTTAACTCGCCTTAGTGTGGTTACAAGTCAAGGCAGAAGTATTAGAAACAGAAACATGAGCTGTTCCCCCTGAGTTTTCTTTTTGCTCTCCTCCTCTGCCTTTGGGATGTTTGCCTGGAGCCACATCAGGGTTTCTGTGACCAGGTCTCAGTATATGCTGTGGTGGGGACTGTGGAGCTCAAGAGAGAAACCAAGTAGTGTCCTCATGGAACAGAGGGAATGAAGTGTTGAGAATTGTCATAGTTTGTCTTCTGTGACTAATATATTCTTTAAAAAAGACAGACTACGTACAGGAGTGCATTTGGCAGGTATGTGCTGCTTCTCCCTACCTTCAGTAGGGATATTTTCAGGGTTGAGCACAGTTGTCTACAAGCCAGGTAGAAACGTTCAGTGGTGTGCGTGTATACATATATGTATGTGTGTGTATTTAATGGCTGTGTTTTGTAGTACTACTTAGTAAGCTTTCTATATTGTATGATTGTATTTTTATTTCTGAATAGGTCTGGGACAAAAGCGAAAATGGGGATTGGCACTGCACAGCCAGCTGGAAGGTTTGTATTTATACATATTACACAGTTGTAACCTTAATCTCTCCTTATTTTTTAAAGAAACAGGCTTAGTTTTTGCTGACTTGGGGAGTATAAATATTTTTGTTGTAGATCCTGTATTTTTCATGATAAAATATTTTTTCTCTGCTTTTATAAAACATTCTTAATGCCTCTCACTTGAAGCAGAGGCTAGCACACGGTCTTATGTTATTAGTACTTTGTTATGTTGGCAGACTTTATCAGCAAACATAGGAGTAACTAGTGTTTAAGGAGCTGGAAAACAGTACTTTGGGTTTTAATTGAATATTTGCTTTTTGCATATTGTAAGACTTAAAAAAAATTAAAAAAAGACAGAAAAAGAGTAAAAAGGAAGAGGTCTAGCTTCTTTAGTTGTTTTTGGTTTTGTTTCTTAACATTCTTAAATGTTACAACATCAGACCTTTCCCCCCAAAAAAACCCCCAACTTTCTGGGAGCTATGGCATATAGAGACTCTGCTTCATCAGGATAATTAGTGCATTCAGCCTCTGAACTGTCCTTAGCCTTGTATTTAATAGGGTCACAATACATTAATCCCTGAAAATGGAAATGCAAGTGAAGCATTTGAATTCCCGTTCTCTAAAAAAAAGGCATTAGGTTGATGGTCTGAAAGAGGAGTTTCATATAAATAAAGGAGGAGATAAGTAATGTTCTGCCTGTGCTTTGGAGAAATGCAGGCAAGCTAGAAGTGACCATGGTAAAGGCTGAAAATTGGAAACAAAGCTGTACTACTTGTATCAAGAGAGAATCTTAGTTTGGAACCTAAGAGTTTGAAAGAGTAATAACTAATGCCTTGAAATACACTTATAATAATCCCCTTCTAACCATTAACTGATAGCAACAAAACTTTGCAGTGCTTGTAGGAATAAACAAATGCCACAGCTGCTGTGTTAGCTTTGAGCTTTATAAAAGAATGTGGGTATTGAAGGAATAGTCTTACTGCTTCCTAGGATTTACTTCCTCTTCTGCGGAAAGTCATAAAAATACACGATCGCTTGCACTAATGCATGAAGTGTTTCCCTGTAATGTTTTGGTGTTATTTTGCAGACACATAGTGGATCTGTGTGGCGTGTGACATGGGCCCATCCTGAATTTGGGCAGGTCCTGGCTTCCTGCTCTTTTGATAGAACAGCAGCTGTATGGGAAGAAATAGTGGGAGAGTCAAATGATAAACTCCGAGGCCAGAGTCACTGGGTGAGACTTTACCGCATTAATTACAGTTTCCATATGTTCTCATATAAACAGATTTATTATGCCTCATTGATTTGCTTGTTGTAACAGCTGAAGCTTTACACTGTTTAAATTCCAGAATTAAACAGAAGAGCGAACATGAAAGTTGTTCTAAATGCCGAGTTACTTTCTGTTCCTGAAACGGAGAAAGCACCCAGCTCCTGTCTCTTTATATAAAGCCTTCATGTTGCCAACGTTTTGTTACTCTGTGGCAATGTTCCAATATAGAGTAACTATTTTTAAAGCATTTGGGGAAGATGGTTAAATGGCTGCATTCAAGCTAATTAGGGCCACGACTATTGGCCTGCCTTCATAAGATGTTCCCTGGTGAATAACATGCAGACATAAGTTTCCATCTACAGTAGCATTCAAGTTGTGGGGTGTTTCTTCTGTGAGAAGAGCTCATTTGAAACTGTCTCACACTGTTCTTTTTCATCTTTCAAATGACAGGTCAGGTCTTGAGAGGAAATAGTTTGCTGGGAAGGGGGTTTTCTGGGTAGCATTTCATCAAAGGAATTGTAGATCTAAACAGGTTATTTTGCAGCTATTCTTCATGCATAATCTTGTATAACTCAGTACACTATTCCTGCCTCTGATGTTTTGGTTTAGGCTGCTAAAATATCTGCAGCTTTCTACCTTCCTAAAGTTTTCTAGCGTTACAGCACATAGTTATGAAGTGTTGGGTTGTCAAGACCTTTGGCACCCAGTGGGGTATGGAGGCTGACTACCATGTGTAAGAGCCAGTTGTGATACATAGTTTTCAGCTCAAACGCATATTTGCTTGGCAGGGAAGGGGACAGCTGGAAAAACACATTTACGACCTTTTCCTCTTCAACCCTGGCTAACCTTCCTATCAACTGTCTGCTGTATTCACCCATGCCCTTATCAGAAATGCTTGTTTTGATGCTTCTGTTGGACAATGCTTCATGGTAAACTTCAGCAGCACTGAAATTAGAAAGTGGCATTGCTGCAGCTAATATAGTCACCAGTAAGAATGAACAGGACAGTTTCAAACTGCCTGTGGCCAATACTCTTATTTTATGCTTGGGTTATGTGGTTGTTGTGGTTTTGGATTGCTTTTTTTTTTTTGTTTCCTGAAGAACATAATCTGAACAACTTTCTGGTACCAGAACTTTGATACCGTTGCAAGTATATCTCTTGATGCTTGAAATCACCAGTTCATTGGTGTATAAAAATTGGATTTTTTTGTTTAGTTCTTCATGGAAGAACTAAGTGATCCTATGAAATGGTGTTGTCAGACTTTCATTAGCCTTCCTTAGGGAATAAATATTTGATGGGAATTTCTAGCATTTCCTTCAAGACTGTCTGCCTTTCTTTGCAGGTAAAGAGGACCACTCTAGTAGACAGTAGGACATCTGTTACAGATGTGAAGTTTGCTCCCAAGCATATGGGTCTTATGTTAGCAACCTGTTCAGCAGATGGCGTTGTAAGGATTTATGAAGCTCCAGATGTGATGAATCTCAGTCAGTGGTCACTGCAGCATGAAATCTCATGTAAGCTAAGCTGCAGTTGCATTTCTTGGAATCCTTCAAGGTACGTCATTAAAACTGTAGGTTTTGCTTTGTGACTGTTTAAGCAGGAGATCCAAAGAGCCAGTCTTGAAATTTTGTAGGATTAATCATAAAACATGCATGGAGAAGACTGAGTATACATTACTTGATCTGAAAGAAAACTGCTAACGTTTATTTTAATCAAGCAACTTTGGCAGAGCCAGAGAAATGTTACAAGAAATCCCCTGTGATCTGTGAGGAAATATTCCCAGCTTAATTATTTTTAGCAAGTAATAAGCTAGGATTCTTTATTTATCCCACAAAATGTGAGTGGGATTTTCATAAGAGCAAGTGTTTATAATGGGACAATTCCTATCCCTTTCTTCCTTAATCGAGGCATTGCAATAGATAATAATTTTGACAGCTCTAGCAAGGACATGCACCTTTGCCAGTGCAGGAGTACTAGGAATCACAAGAGTCTTCCTGGCACAAATATAAAGCCTAAGAGTTGTTCTTTTAGTTCTGTCCCCAGGGGCTCGATACACTTAACCTTCTTGAACAGGAAGGAATCACAGAGGAGTTCAGTTGGGTAGTCCCCACCCAGAAGAACAGGAATATGCAAAATTTCTTCTTTGCTTTCCATCTTGCATTCTCCCCCAGCAATAACAGGAAGGCAATAACCATTTGGGGCTGAACTGCTTTGGATTGTGTTTGTCCAGAGGCACTTAATAGCCTTCCCTGCAGACATAGTGGGCTATGTCCTGCTGATCCAGTTGTTCTTCTGTTCATTAGTAGTCATCTGTGCTGAGGGTTCAGAGTACAGGCTATCACTTTAATGCATGGGAGGGAGGTAAAATTTGGTTTAAAAGCTAGAGCTCATCTATATTTAGCTTTTATAATCTTCCAAAACCGTAATGAAATCCCACAAAATCAGCCATTAAAAGTAGTGCAGAGAATGCAGTCTGTGCCATGAAACTTGTGAGAAATACTTGGCTGCAGATACGTATATAAAATCAGTCCTACTCTGGGAGCATCATTTTGAATTGCCAAGTAATATTCCTTAATGATTTTACCCTAGTGGGTGTGTAAAATGGAACTGAATAGTGCTTACTCATGTTCCTTGTGATTCCCCTGTGTTGTGATTTATTTTTTTTGCTGTTGTAACTGTTTTGTTTTTCTTTATAGATGATATGTCTGAAATTTAAAAAAACTGGCTTGGTATACTTTCTGTGGAGCCATTTGTAAATAAAACAATATTTATTTTCACTTTTTAGCTCTCGAGCACATTCGCCAATGATAGCCGTAGGAAGCGATGACAACAGTCCAAATATATTGGCTAAGGTTCAAATTTATGAATATAACGAAAACACCAGGTATGCTAAATTGCAATGTATAACATTTGTGGGATCTTAAAATAGTATGTAATATATGGCCTTCTATTGTCATTAGATGTGGAGTAGTAAATAATAATACCTTGGTTCTGTCTCTGAGCCATTGGAGGGAAAAGGAGAGGGAGACCTCAAAATGGTAACTGGTGTTGTTACCTGGTGATATTGATAATTTTGTCTTGTCCCAGTATTTTTTCCAGCATTTTAAAGGGAGAGTTGTTTCTGCTTCTGCTAATTTATATGCTTAATTTTTCACTAGGAATTCATAGGGCAGAGTTGAAATTTGCATTGTGTTGCACAAGGCCCTGTTTTATTCAAGGCAACCTTAAAATGCAGTTGTATACTGACAGACTGTCTTCTGGATTACTAGTGTTCTGTGACAGTCAAGTTTGTGCAGTTAGGAATTCAGAACCAGGAAAGGTCAGGAAGTGTGTGCGCAACCACTTTTGATTAAATGATGACGGAGAACTTGTGTTTCACTCAGGGTGATTGGTGTGGGAAAGGAGCCAAGGTGTTTTGTGGATTTGTGCTTGGCTTAAGACAATGTTCTCTGTACATTAACCGCAAAAAAGAGTTCTTGTCATTTACCTGGTGGTAAATAAGAAAATGGAATACATGTTTATTGTACAGCGCAGGAGGCCAATAGTGGTCTGCTTACAAGCGCAGAAAATACAGTAAGCTGAGATACAAATTGCCCTTAGATTTGTGAATGGAAGAATTTTTATTAGATTTGTGAATGAAAGAATTTTTATTTCCCTCTTCCAGCTCTAGACAAAAAAGTTCTTTCTACTGGAATCCTTGTTTTGATGTATGATTTAGCATACTGTTTGTAGTTACTGTGTCTCACATCCTCAATTTCTGAATGAATCAGCTTGTATTTATTACTTAACATTATTTTAAGAAAATGTTAGTTTTGCAAGTCTCATCATGTATACTAAGCCATTTTTCCTTGTTTCACTCTGGTTTATATAATTTGCATTACTGGCAATTTTCATGGCATTAAAGGTTCATTTCTTATGCTGTACAGGAAATATGCCAAAGCAGAAGCTCTGATGACGGTCACAGATCCTGTACATGATATTGCCTTTGCTCCAAATTTGGGAAGATCCTTCCACATCTTAGCTGTGGCAACCAAAGATGTCCGAATTTTCACACTAAAACCTCTAAGGTGAGTTCAGAAGGAAGATAGTTCAGTATTATGTGGTGCATACTATATAGTCTTCTTTTAACAGTGTCTGCGAAGCAAAAGTAGTAATCTGTGCAGGATTGTTTTTTAGCAGCCTGATTTTTAAGATGACAAGGTTGTGAGCAAGTCTATAATTTTGTCTGAATACCTCCTAATGCTCCTAATTTAGTAACAATTGTAATATAATTCCCCTTGAAAGATGTCCTCTTTTTGCCATGATGTTCAAGCCCCCATCTTTGAACAGTTTTGTGCAGAACTGTCCCTTTTCTCTTAAACAGGAAAGAATTGACTTCATCTGGAGGGTTAACAAAATTTGAAATTCATATTGTGGCCCAGTTTGATAATCACAACTCCCAAGTGTGGCGAGTGAGCTGGAATATTACAGGCACAGTGCTTGCTTCCTCGGGTGATGATGGCTGTGTTAGGCTATGGAAGGGTAAGGTCACTACCTGAAATACATGAGCTTTGTAGAATGCTGAATAGACTTGAAAAATTTTACTCCAAAATAATACTGTAGTAAAAGTTTGTTCTAGATTTGTGAATGCTAGCTTTTTGGATTTCTAAATAACTTTCTGTGCTGGAACATCTGCTGTGAATTGTTGTTACTGTACCCTCATATTGTTCCACCAGATTAGAGCTATGTAAAGTTATAATTTCTAAAGTTACTATATGTACTTCATTATTATCTTTGCCTGCTGCTCAAACCAGAAAATCCACATTCAGTCATGGTGTTCAGTCAAACTGACTTTTTTCTGTTTAAATTTCCAAAGCCAACAACAAACAACAGTGGCAGTTTCATCATCAGTTCTCTTTTGTTTCTCAGTATTTTAAAAAGGAAACTCATTTTTGCTGCTGAACAAAACTGAGCTTGAAATCGTGGACAGGCAGAGAATGTCAGACGTTCTCTGACATAAAGAGCCAGATCCTCAGCTGTTTGTTGAATTTATATATTGGTATTGAGGTTCAGTTTGAATTCACACTAGCTGCAGAGCAGCTGAAACATCATAGTTGTAATCAAAAGCTGAGGTTCAGAAGAGAAACTAACAGTGTTTATATATCTGCATTTGCAGCTAATTACATGGACAACTGGAAGTGTACTGGTATACTGAAAGGTAACGGGAGTCCGGTGAATGGTAGTTCTCAGCAGGGAATTTTTAATGCCTCTCTAGGTTCGGCCAATACAAGTCTACAGAATTCACTAAATGGATCATCTGCAAGCAGGTAGGTTCATCAGTAGGGAAACTGAATTTCCACAAGTAGTTTCTGAATCTTCCTAATTTCATTTAGCTTTCATGTTTGTTTTACAATAGTTTTTGGGTTTGTTTTTTTTTTTTTGAAGTGCAATGTCATTTATATGAATACTTCTACAAGCTTTTCTGGTTTTGCTCTGTGGTGGTGTCTGTTATGCCTGTGTTAAGAGGAAAATGAACAAAAGTATAAGCCATACTGAACCAAGGAGAAACTTCATCATACTACTGTGTGACTGCCCTGTTGTTTCTGAGACATGTTTAAAAGCGAAGCAAAACCACCGGCAACAAATTCTGTTTTTCACTGGGATGATGTAGCAGAAAGGAAGGAGGAAAACATGGTTCTTCACGTAGGGTTTCAACAATCATATGCTAGTGTTGGTATACTTGCATTTTTGCAGGTGCAACATCAGTTGATAAAAGTTTGGGGTTTTTTGTTTGTTGTTTTTTTTTTTTTTTTTTTTTTTCTCTTAGTCATGGTACTCTTATTGCAGATTAATTTGCTTTCTCGTTTTTATTCTGTAATAATTGCTGTTTAGTAGGTAAATTTAATTGCCTCTTCTGAACACCACTTTAATTTGTGCACGTCAAAATCTAGAATACACTGAGCCCCGCATTTGTGTAGTGGAGTGTGTACATCAACTTTACAGGATGTCCTTATGTAAGGACTAGATCTGGCCAAATTCTATAGCAGCAGCAGCTTCCAAGTTTTGTGGCCAACTTTATTTACTTGTATTTTTTCCCAAAGCTTTGCAGTAGCCTCCATTACCATCCATATGCAGCTACTAATAGGGCTTTTTACAGTTTAAATTGCTGACCCGTTAGGTACTATGACAGTTTGCTTTTGGAGAGTAGAAGTCTTTGCCCCACCTCTTTCAGCAGTCAATCCTGAATGGCAGTTCTGGCTTCCAGATCCCTGGCTGCGCTGAGCAGGGAAGAGCTTTCACATTTTCCCACAAGATAAATGGGAGAGCAGGAGGTGGTAATGGGCTAAGTCTCTAGCAAGAAGGGAGGCCGAAAAGTGCTGAAGTGCAGTCCTGTCTTAGAAATGTGTCACCCAAAGCTAAGTAACTGTATTTCTTTGAGGAGATATCGACTATTTTATACCTCTTTAACAGAGGGTGTGGTTTCACAGTCTCCTTACCTAAGACTGTGGTGCTGCCAGCAATGCTGCCCTACCCTACCTACCCCACTGGCTGGTCTTCTCCTCTCCTTGGAGTTGGTAGTAAGCCTTTGTGAAACTGAAGCTTCCAGTATTATTTTAGACTTCTTCTATTGCTCATCATTTTGAAAGTGGGTTTTGTTTATTTTTTTGTTTTGCTTTGTTTTTTAATAGATAGTTCTCGGCTCCAATTTGGAATTAACATTTTATTACAGAATTCAGTCTGTGGCTGTGGAATTTCAAAACATATGGTGTCTTGTCCTAGGATTGAGCCTTACTGTAAAAATTATACGTTTTCTTTTGTTATCACTTTGCCTTGAATTGCATAAGCGCAGTTGCTAACTTGTGGTTTAGTGTGTTAACACCTATAGTAAAGATTTCTGTGCTGACATTTGACTAAATTGATATGCTACATAGAATTTATTTTGTCTGTGGTTGTAAATACTATGTTTCAGAGTCTATATATTTAAACATTTAAACGAGCTAAGGAAAGTATAGGCAGAGCTGGAAAACTGTGAAAGTACAATCACCAAACTGGAGTTGTAATCAGAACAGTTTCATAACAAATGATGTAGACTGTTGGAAAATAGCTCAGAAGGGCTGTATTGTTATGTTGATGTAATTATGTGTCTAGATTTATGATACAATTTCCATTCTCCATTTGTATTATGTCCTTTTTAACAGAAAACAGAGCTGATACCAAGCTAACTGGAGTAACTTTGGTGTTTTGCTGCTTGTTGCATGCACACAGGAATGGAAACCGAACTCCTTTTTCCCCTCCCCAACGCCGTTTGACCTCTCCCAAGACACCAGCACCTGCTAACTACTAAATGCTATTCAGAAAGTCTTTTTAAAACACCTCGTGTACGTTTTTTGTACTAGGCTGTACAGTTTGATACTGTTGGAACTCCTGATAGAAAAATACATGGAGAGGCTTCTTGTTTGGAAAAAAACCCCACAACCAAGCAACCCAAACCCCAAAACATCCATCTAAACTTTTTTTTTTTGGAAGCTTGTCAAATTAAAAGGCTAGTTCATAACTAAAAATTTAGAATTTTTGTCGTTGATTGGGATGGGAGGAGGGAAGTAACCATTAAAGTAATTTTTGTTAAAATTGTTTTGAGAAATAATTTGTTTTGCATTTCATAGTGTTCAGCATTTGATTAAGATTCCTAAACATGCCAAGTTTGTAACTGCTATGTAATATATGCAACTGTAAGTTTGAAAGGATTAAGAAAATTGTGTTTTGACAACTGTACAGATGGTAGCTTTTAGTAATTTGGTATTGCTTCATTTATACCTTAGTATGACTTCAAATAAATGCTTTGTAAGTACTGTCATACTTTCTTTATCCTAAGAAAAGTACTTTTTCTGATATGTATTTGTACATTCCTATGGTAGTAATTCCATGGAGTAACTGCAGTTCTCTAAACATAGTATCCTAAAAAACACAAACACTTGAGCCATACAAAGACTGAAACCAAAATGCAGCTTTTTGTGAACTGCCCCATAATTTCATTAATCATACAGCTGTTCCTTTATGTAAGTCGGCAGGACTGTAAACAAGACAAAAAGCATCTGTAGGTATGTGATGTAGTTATACTAAAACGCACGAGTATTACGGGTAAGTTCTAATAAAAACAGCAGAAAAGTGACATGAAATGGCAGAATTCCAAGTCCTGCATTCACTGAGAATCTGAAATTTCTTCTGAGGATTTTGCACAATATGTAAATACATGCAAAGACTGTATCTCACTGAAAGTACTTACTCTCTGTAAATGTATATTATGAAATTTAAAGTATTGTAAAAACAACGATGTTTTTACGTTTATCCAGAAGTGCTGTGAAGTTAATCTGAATTAGATGCATATGCAGAAAATGTACCTAGACGATATTTAATGTATACTTTGTGTCGCAAATGAAGCGTTACTAAAAGCTCTGTTACAAAATCACAAGAATTATGGGAGAATGAAAGCCTGTTCATAGTTGTGCTACACCATCCTTTTGACTTCTAAAGCGATCTGTTCTGTATAAATGTATACTAGGGTTATTATTACAGTATTTTTTTCCTATGAATTTCAGTGGGAAAAGACTGTATTATATTCCTTTAAAGAACAGTTTCCAGATTTGTCTTGTTTTGAATTACAAGCCTTGATTTCTGCTATTATGTTCTATTGGTTTTGGCATGCATATATACTAAAGCCTTTTGGTTTGGTTTTATTTTTTCCAGCATGTGTTCTCCCCTTTGGTTCTCCTTGTATTTACTACCTTTCTCTTTTTCTTGTTTTGTTTTTGTTTGTTTTGTTTTTGTTTTGGTGTTTTGTTCCTTTCTTAATTGTTTCAGGTATTTCTTTCCCTCTCTGGATTCCCCACGGGCTGGATCGCGATGGTCCAGTCATGCCCAGCTCCTTCCTCCTCCTCCTCTGATAGAGCACTCTTGCGATGCTGACACTGCCAACCTCCAGTATCCTCACCCTCGCAGACGATGTGTATCTCGGCCTCTTAATCTATTACCTGAGAATGAAGGGGTTTAACATGTTACTTTAAACGCTGAAGGGCCTTATTCTGGTGTTTGTGAATGCTTCCATTTCTAGCTGCCTTCATATATCTTCTCATGTACAGAAGATTCTAAAAACTTGGGGACTTCGTGCATGTTTTGCAAACTGAACTACAGCGTTTGGACCATGTTAGTTATGTATCAAAGGAACATTTTGATCTGTATCCTTTGAACTATGGCAACACATACAGTGTTAGCCATGAGCTATTTATGGAGTAGCTGACTTCATGTGCCTGTCTTTTTTTTTCTTCTTCTATTTTTTTTTTCTTTCTTTTCTTTTTTTGAATCAGCTCAGTATGGGTTGATTTTTTTTTTTCCTTTTTGTATATTGCACCAACAAATGTGAAATGTATTCATAGACTCAAAATTAAACATGACTTCATGCCTTCAAGAAGTTGAGAACTAAAGGATGGTAACTGGATCACCTTGCAAAAGCAAAATTGTTCCTGTGTATACTGCAGCAAAATAATTGGAGTGTTTGGTTACTTAAAAATTTTCCATCTTGCTGTATAAATATTTAAATTTTATAATTGTGATTGACTAATAAAGTTATTCTAAAAGGTCTTTATTAGCATACTTTTTCTTGTAATTTTTTTTTTTTGTTGTGTTGTTTTGGGGTTTTTTAACAGGCTTCTGATCAAGAAGATTTTTTGATTCAGGTGCCTACTCTCATAGCTGTGCTGTCAGGAAGTCATCTGCCATTCTGTATATACAGTTGCATATAACATTTTTCTGCCACAGGGTATGCTCTGACTTTTCTCATGGGTGTGTTCAAGACGTGCAGGGACTACTCGAGGAGTTGGTTTTCAAATTATCTCATAATTCTTTTCCAGTGATTGAATAATTCACTTCGGACATTGTGAAGAAATAGTACTGACTTAAAAGATGCCTTTTTTTCATGTGTTAGCACAGGAGCTGGGGGTCAGTGTGATGGCATTGCGTAAAGGTTTGGCTTGCCTAAAGGCAAGACAAATTGGAGGATGAAACGGGACAGCAGTTACAGGGTATGGTTGGGGAGTAGCATTAATGTGCAGGCTGAAATTGCTGAGCTTGTTCAACAGATCGTAGTGGGAGGAGGTGTAAGGCGGGCTCTCTGTAGCAGAAATCCAAAGTATAATAATGTGTTTCAATGTGCTTCAACACACATTGGAATAGGTTGCCCAGAGAAGTTGTGGCTGCCCCATCCAAGGCCAGGTTTTGTCTTAAACCTCTAAAAGGTCACTTCCTCCCTTTTATACAGCAATTGATCTTCTTCTTACTGCACTCGTCCAGTAAAAAAAAAACGGTGTTCCTTCCCAAGCAACTACCAAGAAAAGCAAGGTGTCTGTGACTAGATATGCTGCTGTTTCACAATGCTAAAAGTTTGTGCTGTGAGACCCTACAGTGTCTGTTGGGTGTATCTCCATTACTGCAATGTAACAAAAAGTAGGAAAATCTATTCAAAGACAAGTTTTTACATATTCTTGATGTATGCTCCAGATCAAAAAAGGGAAGGATTCCTGCTTGCCTTTCTTCCCCCTCCTTTAAATTTGCTTCTGTTACTCCTTTGTAGCCTAGAATAACCAGTTATGGTAATAATAAAAAGCTTCAAAAAGTTATAATTTATTTAATGCATTTGTTTATAGTTAGTTCAGCATGGTCACATTATTTTCCTCTGTGCTGAACATGTATTAGATATCCCAATGAATTCCAGTCACACTTCTTAATAATGGAAACGTTCTATTACAGTTTCAGTGAAAACAAGTCCCATTTCCAACAGACTGGCCAAGCAGCTTAACTTCAACAATTGAATTTAGGCTGCTTTTATGGTTGATGCTTGCCATTCCCCTGCCTGCCATTTTTCATTGATGTCTCTCCAGACTAGGACCTGTCACTCCATGCTCATCTCTGCTTCCTCAAACTCACGCTTACCTTCTGCTCCCATGACTCCAGATTGTGAACTGTACTTCTGTGTAGGATCTGGGCCCTCAAACATAAGCAGCAGAACCATTAGAAGGGAGGGAGATTGTAGAAGGGCTTAGAAAGGGATGATTACAGCAAGTACTTGCAGTACTTTAAATTCATCTAGTACTCCGTAAGGCTGCTGTCTCTCTTCTGAAAGAAGATATGCATTATGCTGTATACATTAGGTGTTTGGAGCACATCTCAGTTTGAAATTCCAGGACTACAAGTTTTTGGGTCTTGTAGTAGCCAGGAGATGGCTTTTCTTTTTTTTGTGGGTTTATTTATTTACTTACTTTATTTTTTAATTTTTTTGTTTTGAACATATTTGAACACAGTATGAAGTTCCGATGGCATGGAATGTGTGACTTTGCATTCTCATTCGAGCTTTCTGCAATCTCCATACCAGGAATACAGCTGAAGAAGCGGACTGTGAAAACGTCCTGGAGTACCACTGAATTTGATTCAGGTCTTTTGAAGTCGTCATACGCACATATGCGTATGTTTGGAAGGCATCTTCTCGTACTCTACTTTAAACAGCACATTTATGCTTCAAAACTGAAAAAATTTTCCATGTACTGTATATAAACCGTATCTTGCTCAACCTCATCTAAGTGACTCATATTGCAACAACAGGACAGAAAATAGTAATATAAACAGCACCATTCATATATATAATAAAAATAAGCTTTAGTCAGATTTACTTCTGTTTTACACGGCTACGCCCTGACCTGGGGCGGCCGGTTAGCCACCACCGGCAGCACACCTCAGCAGCCGCAGCTCCCCTGGAAGACCCTGAGTTACCGCTACGGGGATTCAAACCTCGCCGCTCAGTAAGCAAATACCTGAATTGACCGCTTTTTCAGACAGCCCGCCTTGCCAGACGCCGCCACAACGCTACCGGTGCCCAAGGCAACCCCTCCGCCTCTCCTCAGCCTCCAGCCTAACGGACAGACGGGCGGAGCAGCGCGCCCCCTCGCCCAATCACCATCCCCCTCTCTCCACTGCCTCGTTCTCTCTCCAACGGCCAATCGCCGCTTGTGGTTGGGGCTCGCCCATTGGCTGGGGGCGGAGAGGGCGGGAAGGCAGGGGGGTGGGCGGGGCTCGCGGGCGCGGGCCCGGGAAAGTTTCGGGGAGGCGAAGCGGCAGCGCTGCGCACGCGCTCAGCGCCGAGGGCTGGTCCGAGCGCGCGGAGGGAGCGTGCGCTGTTGCTTCTGCCGCGCGCCAGGTGAGAGGGGGTGGCGGGGCCCGCCCGCCGCTGGGGGGCGCTGCGCGGGGCAAGGCAGGAGAAGCGGGACTTGGGGGCGGGAGCGGGACGGCGCGTGCGGCGAGGCGGGGAGCGGCCGTTTGAAGTTGTGGCGGTTGGGCCGCGGCGCCGTTTTCTCAGGCGAGTAGTGGCGGGACGCGGGCAAGGGAACGGGGCGTGGCGGGACAGCGGTCCTTGGCTTCCAGTCGCTTCTCTTCTCTGCCGGCGCGGCGGAGACTGACGGCGGTGGCGCCCGTTCTCAGGTGGAGCTGTTGTGCCGCTTCGGGCCGCGGCGAGTGGTGGGAGAGGTGGTCGTGGTGCCTGAAGGGACCGCTGAGGCGAGGGGAGGGCTCGGGCCTTCCGCGTTGAGATCTGTAGCGTTTCGCTGCCGCCTGCCAAGTGGCGACCCCAGGTGATCGCGTCACGGACTGTGTAGCTGCCCGGGTGGTCGCTGCTGTGGAAATAGAGGAAGGGTGTCTCGGTCTGAGCAGCTTTACAAGCTAAATATAGACTGGCACGTCTTGGAGCGTCGGTACTTTTAACTTGCAGGAGTACTGCTCCTTTTAGAAAGCCCAAGGAAGTTATAAAACTCTGCCCCCTAAACGGCTTGGTAGGAGAGGATTGGAAGTGATTTTTAAGCACGTTTGTGGATAAAGTGGGGTAACTGTCAAGGACCGTTGGCTGTGATGTATAACTAACGTATTTTTGACAGCACTACTGAGGCTTGTGTAACTGTACAGTTGTTTTGTTCCTTCTTTCAGATGCTGCTGGACCAGGGCTGATCATGTTGCCAGGCAGAGTGCTATTTTAAGTAACTTGTGCAGGATGATGGAAAACTTCAGAAATATTGCTGATGAGACATTTCCAAGCTTCTTGGGCCATTCACTGAATAGCAGTGCAAGTGTCATTCTTGAAAATGTTACCATTTCCTCAAACCCTGGCTTACCTGTTGCAGCTTCAACTGTTGCCAGGAGTAAAACAGGCTGTGACAACAGGTGAGACTGTCAGTTAATACTGATTGGTAGTATAAAAACCCACAGTTGACTGGTTTGAAACATGAAGTTGTGGCTGCCTCATCCCTGGCAGTGTTCAAGGCCAGGCTGAATGGGGGTTGGAGCAACTTGGTCTAGTGGAAAGTGCCCCTGCCTGTGGCAGGGGGTTGGAACTGGATGATCCCTAAGGTCTCTTCCAACCCAAACTGTTCTGTGATTTAACTTTAGAAAAGAAGAATTCTTCTGACAGATTATTTGGTAGATAATAAAACTGTTTACTAATCAGTAGCATACTAATTATCAAACAGGATCGACTATTAGCAGTGAAGAATCTGCATTAAATTCATAACCCATAAAATACTTTTGTTGACTTGCCCTTTGAAAGAGTAACTTAGTTTCTGGACTAATGTGTAATCTGGTTTCTTTTTACTGGACTCTTCAGCTTAATATATTCAATTTTGAAGTTATGTAGAGAAAAATGTATCTTTTGCATCTCTGTTAACTCTTTATTTAGCATACCTGAATCTGACTAATTTTAGATGGGGTAATGTGAGAACTAGTGTTATGGATATGAATTGAAGTTTGAAACAATTTATAATTATCTGTTTAGCAAGGAGTAGAGCAAAGAGTAACAATTAGAAGCCTTTGCTCATTCAAGTGCTATCTTATGACTTAGAAAGTACTGAAATCAGACTCTTATACCATGACTTTCCTGACGTGTGTGTTTCAAATGGGATAGCATTAGCTACTAAAATGATAGTGTGGTATTTCTTTGAAGAAAGACTGAAGAGAGGATCCTTCTTTCTACAGGAAACTGGAGAGGGTCATTCTGGGTACATATTTGTACCTGTAAATACAGATTCTCTAGAAAATGCTAAAATATCCAAATAATTGCACTTATAGCAGGTGGGTGGCCATCAATATGTTTGTTTTTTCTCTGGTTCTTTGAAAACAGGAGCAGTGCATATTAAAATGATTTTGTTGTGTATTTTTCCTCCCCACCTTTACAGGCTTTCTGATGTCTCTGCATCCTATTTAGAAGGGAAACCATCACCTCCATTAGGATCTCCTCACAGTAGTCAGTCAGAACCTGAGCCAGTGGGGAGATTTGCCCTCAGCTTTTGTGATGACACGTAAGTGAGATAGCTAAAATCTAATTTTGTTCTGAAATGCACATACAAGTATGTTATTTATATGTACTATAAGCTAATTATGGAATACTTCAGAATTTAATTGCCCACTTCAGCAGCAGCTTCTGTTGGCCTTTTGATGCAGTAAGTGGAGAGCTCAGCTGTGTATTAGCCCGTTAGCTTCCAGTGTTTGGAGCTTGGGCAGCTTTTCCTACTAAACCAGCTCCTCCATGACTTCTGAAGAGAGATAGTGGCAGGCTGTGTGGAAGCATCCTGTGCAGCGCTACTCCTTAGCCTGCACAGCCCTACATTAACATTGTACATTGTACTGCTGTTTAATTGACTAATTTGGCTTCATGTATATGACAGGAATGAATCTTTAGAAGTGATTTTTTTTTTTTTTTTAACTATGATGACTTGTTTTGTTGTCACGCTAATTAAAAATTTCCGAAGTGTGATTAATTGACTGACTTGAATCTGGTTTGTCTTTACCTAGTTTACATTACATAATGTAGAATTAACCTGATGGTTCTGGTTCATGTCGTGTGTGTGAATAATAGTTTGCACTGATTTAAATCTGTTCCAACTAAGTATAATGTAGGTTGCATACAGAAAGGAGCATCAATTCGTATTAAATTTACCTTCCTTGTAGCTTTGGTGATTGCTATTTCTTAGCAAATAACTAATGTTAGTGAAATAGTTTAGAGAGCATTGCTAAATGGTGGAAGTGTTGGAAGCTGTTGCGTAGGTTATTCTAACCAAGGTCAAATTTGTTCTTGTAGTGGAAAATGCAATGTGTGTTTTTCTCACTGATAAAATTGTACTGTAGGCAGTATGTTCCTGTAAAAACAAAGAATGTGAGATTTCGGAGAAGGAGTCAATGTCTTGATTGTACTCAAGAAAAAAAAAAACAAAACAAACATGGAATAATTGCACTTTAGACTTTCAAATGTTAGCAGCGTTCAAGGCCAGGTTGGACAGAGCCTTGGGTGACGTGGTCTAGTGTGAGGTGTCCCTACCCATTGCAGGTGGGTTGGAAGTAGATAGTCTTAAGGTCCTTTCCAACCCAGACCATTCTGTGATCTAAACTATTAAATCAAAAGTGTGGTTTCCTCAGCATAGAAATTTTAACATCTTGCATGACAAGCTTACCTGCCCTTGTGGAAGTCTCATGAAACCAGAAGTGAAAAAACTTTCCCACAGAATTATAAAAGCTGTTATTTAACAGACTTATATGTAATTTCAGTAAATCATGTTCTTTATGATTTGTTCCCTCATTTAATGTTATAAAAGGTGTGCTGGTATTGTGGAATTATGAAAATCTTGTCCAGGGTCTGACTTGCTGTCAAATGCATTATGGAACTTGCTCAGAATAGACCCTTTTCTCCTTTACTCTTTTCCCTCTTTTTGCAGAAATAAAAAAGAAAGGAAGAAACAGAAAAAGTAGAGAGGCATATGTCACTAAATTTCCTCATTTGTTTCACACTTTATATTGTGCAAGTGAAGCCCTTGTAATCTTGATGTTTATTCCTTTATTGTAAAATGACAGGTAATATGTCTGTAGAATCTTTATTAATGGGAACAGCTGAATTCCTAGATACAAAGCCAATTAATTGGAGAATTCATCAAATCTTTTTATCTGGAGATGCTGTATGCTAATGTTGGTCTGTATATCTTGCTGAGTGATTTTTCTTTCACATAATTCTCTTTCTAGGGAAGTTGCTACGCAAGTTAAAGAACCTCAGCCAACTTCTGTTAATTTGAAAAAATCCCACTCAATACACAGAGAGCAAGATCAGAATGTCATTGAGCATTTGAATCATGGTGAAGGTACTTCTCTTGAGGTGTTGCCACTTGAACGATTTAAAGGTATTAAAATTGGAGAAAAAATCGTGTCACTTGCTTTTATGCTATAGGTGTCTTCTCCTGACCTGTTCACTGTTTAATGGAATACTCTAAATGAGCTTTGAAAAAGAATCTCTTGGAGTTGAACAACCTGAAAACAGAGAAAGCTTGTGGTTGACCTTGTGTTCCTAGGTTTCTTTCTAAACTTTGTACCTGAAGTACAAAGCTAGACAGGAAGCTGGTGAAAATAGTGTTTGCTATAAAATACTAGAATGCTAGTAGGAATTTGAATTAATTTCAGCAGCTTTACTTGCAGAAAAAGTGTAAATTGTTTTCTACCCCTTTCAGCAGGTGTAAATCTGTGAGATTATATTTTAACTGTCTCTTTTCTTGCCCTATTCCAACCTGTAGTAGATTTTTAACTGCAGCTGTAGAAGCTGGAAACATATTTTTCTAGTGACATGATGCATGAAAAACTAGTTTAGAATACTTGCTGTAAAAACTGTTTTTTGAAGTAGAGAGTATTGGAAGCAGTATAATATTCTGTAACTTACTTTAGAAGTGTAGCTGTTGATATTAAGCTTGCTTGGGTTTTTTTGCTAATGCCAGCCCTGTGATTAAATTCTGCATGTTTCTTAAAATTCAGTAAATATACTTAGTAAATATATACTTTTAGTCATTACCCTTTTCTAAGCTTTATCTGAATATTTGTATAGGTTTTCATGAGGTGAGTATATTAATAATTTAATAGAGAATATGTTTAGTTAGAAAGTACTATGGTTTGTAATATAAATGGGCCCCTATAAAATACAGTTCTAACAGTGATGTGTGACTTCAGTCACTTATTATGGTAGTTGTGAAGAAGTGGTAGTAACTATGGCAACAAAAATCATGACGCTTTGGAAAACAGTTTGCCCAGTTTTGATAGTGCCTGATTTTATTTAGTTAATTGGTTTTAACTTCTTGTTTATTCAATGTTTAGAGTTCTAGTTTGGAAATTGCTTTTTATTCCCATCTATTACTTAAAAATTATAAGCCTTTTTTGCTAGAATCTGTATGTGCATACTTAAAATGTTCTGTCTTGTGGGACTCACAATTGGCTTATGGGTGGTTATAACACAAAGATGAGTGGAAGCTGCTTACGAGTTATCCAAAAAAAGAACTGACCCAGTAAGTGAAGTGCAACAATGGAACAGAACACTTGTTCCTACCTCTGCTAGTTCAACCTGAAACTACTTCCCTTTCTGCACTGTTATAGAAATCCCTAAGGCAGTTATTGTCTTTCATAATTTTTACAGTTCTAGTGCTGATGAAGCTCTGCTTTGTTAATTACTCCCAGATACTTTAGATCCCTGTTGTAAGAACATGTAAACTTTTGTATTATGCTAATGTGTATGTTTTTGGGCTATTTTTATGATGTATGCCAAGACCTTTTTGGATGTTTGGTCTGCTGTCGTCTAGAATAGTTAGCATCTAGTAGTATAACATAAGATCATAATAAAATACTGTTTATGCCACATTCTTTTGTTTCAGATCTGTCAACTGGAATATGCTTCCTTCCAGACAGTAAGAATAACAAGGTGAAAGCTTTTCTAAATACAGTGGAATTAAAGGTTTTCTAATATTACTCATGTAATTGACTTAATTCTGTGAGAGGAGGAGGGAGGGAATTGAAGTGTGTTTACTGTCTTATGTCGTGTGTCCCTTAAATTTGTAACAGTGCTGAATGTATCATGCCTCCCTTTGCCTCATTTTGCAGATCACTTAACATAATTAGTACCATGGGAGCATGACTCAACCTAATCTTTCTCAGTTGTGAGAACTGTTGTTTGCTTCTAAACTCTGTTGTCTTGTAATCCTTTATCAGGACCTTACATTTTATCCCCATTGTAGTTTAGCCTAGCAAAAAGCCTTTTGGAATGCTTTTGGAAACTGAAGTAGACAGTATCAACCTGTTTTGACTTGTCCCTGTACTTGTTAATTAGCTTGAGAACTATTAGTTCAGGTGGCTTCAGTGTCCTCAGCATTAAAAACTACACCATTTGTAGTAGAAGAGTATAGTCTTCTTTCTGCCTCTGTGTGTTGTGTGTGTGTTTTTATCCCACAGCTAGCAAACAGCTACAGGTATCGGCAGGTAGGGCTATGCTTTGGCTATTTTTATCTACTGTGTGTAGAGAAGCTGACAATTATGGGCACAGATACAAGGCAGACAGGAATGGGAGATCTCATGGCGCTTACAGGAAATATGCCTCAGGGTGTAGCCAGATGCTGTCCAATACGTATTCTTTAATGTATCAGCTGGTCTTTGCTAAATTGATTTAGTTTTCTTCCGTTTGATTTTTCTAGGGGCCACAGTGGTCAATGAGTTGCAGTTGAATGCTCATAGGCTGTCATCTGAAAACCATAATTCAAGTTCCTCTCAGATTCTTTACTTTCTGAACTTTGACTTTTTTGATGTCTGTCAAAGATGAGGTGTTTATTACAAAGAATGTGAGACTCAATCCAAAGCAGATGCTATGCTGTAGTGTTTTTAAAATCATTCGGGTGTGTAAAAGATACAGTATTTACAGTTAGCTCTATTCAGCTGAAAATCTACTTTTTAAGTAATTTAGTATGCTTATTTGAAGAAGCACTGTTTTGACAGCACAGGAAAGTATTGAGAGTTGTCTATACTTTTAAGTTGGGATTGGAGCTTAAGAAAGGGGGGAGCAATTTTTTCAAGAGTAAACTCTTTAATGCAGTGGTTTAGTACTTTTTTGAGGTCTTTTAGGTTTGGTGTCATTGGGTTGCTTTTTCCGTCTTTCTCCTTTATTATCCCTGTTTCTTGCTGTTTCCATTCTGGAAGGTAGCAGGTAAAGTCCATTGGAACTAGAATGTTTGCTGGGATGAGGTTATTATTAACTGAATTTATACAGTAGCTAGTAACTGCTAGAAACATTTCTGTATGAATGCTTTTTACAGGTTGATCCATCTGAACCTTCTGAAAAACTGATAGAAGGTGAAATCTCAAGTGATCACCTTAGCAATAGCCTCTCAAGTTTTTTGGAAAATGAGAAACTCACCTCTTTTGGAAGCTCAGATGATGATTCCACTGGTAAGTGTGTCTATAGCTCTGGGTAGCTGAGCCTGGAGTTCTGGCTTAATGTTATCGCATACTGGAGAAGAAAGGTATTGTTTTACTGAAGTATTTAATACAGCATTACTCTTGATCGGAAACTAGTATTAGGAATATTAAAGAAAACTGTTCACTGAGAAACTAGCTGTTTTAAAATTGTAATAGGAGTAGGTGGCTATGGGATTTGTCAGAGAAGATCACATTTGGAAGTTCAGTCTAAAACATCCATCCTGCTGCTGGGAATCAAAAAAACAGGTAAAAATGTGGGCATCTGTTTAATAAAGTGGTAACCCTAGCTACAGTTTCAGTTTAGATTAATAGAGATAAACTGTGGTGAAAAACATCTACATGCAGTTAGAATTAACTTTTACTTGAGCTTCAGTTCCGCTCTCTAGATGCCACACATGCAGGTGACACCCAAGTTGAAAGTCTAGTTTATGCTCAGGGACAAAAGTGAGAGCTTGAGTTTTGTGTACTAAACAAGAGTTTTGAAATTTCTCTGCCCTTCCAGTGGCTGCTGCTGAAGGACAAACGTGCTGCTCTTTATTAATGCACTTGACTTTGCACATAACCTGAAGGATGACAGGGTATGTTCTCAGATGCACCAAGAATGAGGAAGACAGAGTAATAAATAGGTTTACTGCTCTCTTGAGATCAAGCAGCCCTGCATTCAAGTAGAGTTAATGGGAGTTAAAATGCTAGCATATAGTCATCTTGTTTTGCTATATATCACTAGTCATGGGATAAGACATGCTTCTGTGACCCGATTATTTTTACCTGAAAGCCATGATAATTCTACTCTGAGTTTATGAGTGTGTTGTGAGACTCAGTGTTTTAAACATGGAGTTGCTATGAAAGTATGTCAGGTGATATTAAATGTCTGTGAAAGGTGAAAAGGATATTTTCTTCTCTTCCCATAGATGATGATATTGATGATGAAGAGTTCTTTGATAACCAACTAGAAGCCTACTTCGAGCAGCTGATGCAACCAGAAGTGGCAAGAGGAGACACTGATGTACAGAAACTCTCAGAATGCTGTACAGGACTGGAGCTTTCTGAAAATGGCTTACTTCAAGTAGGTTTAAAGTAAAGTTCAAAGCTTAGCATGGGCAATGGCAATTGACAAACCCAAATACTATCCAACAGGTAACATGTACAGCAAAGGATTATTTTTAATTTTGAAGTTAGCAAATAAAGCTCTTAACCATAAACAGAGCTGTTTGAGTGAGCTTCTGATTTTTTTCTGTTCACTCTGCAAGGTTTTCCCTAGGGAGGGAAAAAAAAAAAAAAGGAAAGGAAAGAAGCTAGGGAGCCAGTTTTGTGTTTTCCTCTTCCTTGTAGTGCAGAGCTAACATCTGATTCACTGCTTGTTACAGAAGGTCTAGCTGTTTATGAGATAAGGTGGAATTAGGCAAGGAGTTGGCTGTCATAAGAGGCATTAGTCAAGGAAGGTTTGCAGCAAAGCTGGTTTCCTATTATGTGGTCTTCTTTATTCAAAGGTTTCCTACCCCGTCTAACATTGCTTCTCGCACTGCTCTTTGTCCTGTGCATAGCTTTCTTCCTTCTCCTGTTAAGCAGCTCTGGTAGAGATCTGTATGCAGTCAATTCTTTTATTTGATCTCGCAAAGAGGGAAAAAAATCCTAAACCCACAGAGAGGATTTCTGTCCCTTCTCTGGGATGATGGAGACTTGCCCTCAGAGAAATCCTGTAATTCACATAGCATTAGGAGTGTTTCCTTAAGATGGACTTTTTCTGCTGGACTACTTAATACTGCATTTCTTGACCCTTATTATAAAAGTGAAAACTGCTTTTGGAGTTTTGAATTGTTTAAGCTGGTCTGAATTTAGAGTACCTCTGAGGTGTTCTCTTGAATGCTTTAAAGTGTAAATGTTTCTTATACACCTTGCTTTCCCTCTAAGCTTCCTCTAAGTAGTTTTTTTTAATGTGAGAGATGGTAACATGTTTGTAGATAAGCATTTGAGATCCTCAAGTCCACTAAGGGAAATTATATAATTGGTAACTAATCAGAAGCCTCTACGGATACCATTGGTTTGCAATGGCATGATTTTAATTTTGGTTACCAGCTTCTGAGTGCAAAGAATTTTTGGTGAAAGATAAATCTCCCTAAAAAAAGCTAATACCCATAAAATGCTTGCTTTATCCTGTCCTGTCCTGTCCAGCCCCAGTAAGCTGGTCAGCTAAACTGAAACTAAGGCTGTCTTTTGGTCTCATTTGTGGCTTGTAATATCCAGGAGATGGGTCCATAGTCTGTGTAGGAATTGCTTAATTTTAGTCTGATGGTTCTGTGACAAAACTACTTTCAGTAGTTTAATTTGTTGCTGTTCGTTATTAGAAGTGTTGTTTTAAATGTAACTGATTCTGTTTCATTTTTTGTTTCTGTAACTATTAATGTTACATGCTGGCACTTCTTTTCCCTCATACAACAAGTTTATACAATCCTTTTAGTCACTGATTTATTACCTTGCATAGCAAGGTCTAATGTTGCTAAGGTCTAACGTAGCATCACAGACACTCCTTTTTCCAGGAAAGTAAATAATTTGCTTAAATAATTTGTCAGTGTGTGAGCTTGACCAGAATGAGGAACTGTGATTGACTTATATGGTTAAATCAACTGTAGCTTTTGAAATTTCCAAAATTTCCCAACTGATATCAGTTTCCAAGCTGTGGGAAGTGATATATTAACCCTGTAGAAGTAGTCTGATTGCTGATCTGTGGCTGTATGTGAAGAAATGGATAGGTGGTTGTTGAAGAGTGAGAATAACAGTTCTGCTCTCTGGTCTCAGGTCTTCCCTTTGTGTAATATGTCCCTGCTTCATGGCCATTGTGGCCGTGGCAGTGGAGTAGGTACAACAAGTAGGTACAACAGGTTATGAGTAGGATTTGGAGTCATCAACCAGAAGAGAAGGAGTAGCATGGTGCTCTTGTTAAAGGGAATGAAAGGATGTGATAGGAGTAAGAAGAAATCATCTTCTTGCTGTGAATGCTCTTGGAGGCAGATGCATGCATGGATTTGCATAGCCAGGAACTATTGTCCTTGGTGGTGCTAGCAGCTAGAGATGCCTCTGGTAACGGCACATGAGCAAACAAATAATGATAATCTCTTTACTAGAGATTTTTTTTTTTTAACATTGTAAAAACAGTTGTAGTGTAATTTTTTTCCTTATATTTGTTCTTGTGTAACTTAAAGGAGAACTTTCAGATTCCTCACACTTACCAGCCTGTGACAGGAGTAGACTCTGGAAATGTTAGTGATGAAGATTCACAAAATCAAGGGATAACTGGATGTCCTGTGCAAAGAGAAATGCTGCCCAGAGCCGTATGGCAACTGGTATGTGATGGAAATTGTCATTTGAATTTCTGTTTGTCCTAGAGAGTAAGACTGTAGAAGATGGCATTGTGTTTGAGAACTCACTAGAGGTTGAACTAACAACCCAACCTTTCTTAAAAAAAAAAGAGTAAAAATACCGCTTTGTTTTTATATATATATATTTTTAGATATATTTTA
>WYDI02022303.1:0-15960 GCA_009867235.2 Psittacus erithacus
AAACAGTGGAAAGGCAACTTATTCTAATCTAAAATCTGTGTTTGCAGCTCCACTCTGGGATATGTTAACTCCCATTTTTAATGGAGATGAAGCAATAATGATAAAGCTCCTATGAAAGGTACTGCACATTTCTATTACCACTGACCTGGTCATAAAAACCCTGCAACAGGTATTAAACAGCAGACATTTCCCATCTATCTAGGAACTTAGATCAAAGGCACTCTCCAGATATTTAAGCACCTACCACAAAGCTATCTCAGAAGAAGCCCTTTGTCAATGACTTTCCAACTTGGTAAGTGATGGAAAACGAGAGCTGTTGATGAACTCAGGTCTGAGAGAAAAAGATGACTGGTGATGGAATAGGCAAATGAAAATAGTTTGGAATCTGAATTAGAGACTTAATTTCTCTCTCATACTTTTTATATTTCTGGTAGAGATTCCTCCACAAATTGCAAGAACAGAGTTTGAGACTTAAACCCTAAAGCACAAGGAGTAAAAATTCAAGTTTATTTGAGTAAGTGCTGGATTTATATTTACAGTTGTGTACAACTGAGTAGAGTATAACTATACTGCACAGACTACTTTCTTCATTGGGATGTTTTGATGCTTAATCTTTGTGAATCATGATGAGATCCTCAGATAAAAGATGCTATGCAGTATTCCCTAAGGTCTCGGGCATGAAAGCATCATTAATAATTTAACAATAAAAAAATATGGTTACCCTAGAGGCTGTCAGATACTTGGTGGTAGAAATACCTACACGGAGAGGTCCTGTAGCATTGAATGAATAATTTACTTGATAAATTTCTCAGTATTTTTAAGAACATTTGACAACATCTTTCATTATTCACCTAACTTGCACATCACTGGTAAACTATTATCTCACAAATACAGAAGCTGCTTATTCTACAAAAAGCTTCTTTTCATTAAAGAAAAGAAGTTGCTTTGTAATGCCATCCAGTATCAGAATGACCAGAGCAGTTTTCAGAGTTTCACTTAGCTACAAAAGGTGTTCAAAAAGTGTAAAACACTCACTGAAACTTAATTTTATGGGATGCAAACTATTGCAGACATTTTGTAAAGTTTTCCTGGTGAAGATTTTGGTCCAAGAAGTATTCCAGGATAAAATTCAGAGATTCAAAAATAGGTGTGTGAGCTATTTCTGGCTTTCTGGTCATAGAAACTGTGGCTTACTCAACGAAAGGCTGCTGTCAGGTTCTTCTTTCAATAGCTTCAGTGCATGAGGTGAGATGGGAAGGTTAAGTCCTCACTGATATGCAGGTATTCATGGTTGATGTTGAAAACACACATTGATCCACCATGCAGAAAACATTTGGTCTGGAAACTTAACTTGTAGCTTTATAAGGTGATGATTTCTGGAACCTCTCTTTGACCATGTAAGGTTTGTAATGTCAATCCTACTCTCAGATGAAAGGCAACGCACACAAGGGCAATGTGAAGCATTAAATATAAATGTTTATGAATTTTGTTTCTCTTGGAGCCTTGGGGTGACAACCAGCAGGTCAAGGTTTGCAATTTACTTGTGAAAGAAGGAGACTCTATGGACAGAATTGGCCCATCCTAACAACTGCTGTATATACATGAGTTTGTACAACAGCTCCCGACCTTTCCTGCAGCAATCTAGGTTGCAAACAAACAAGACTTTTACTAGACAAAAAACAGGCACAAGCAGATTAAATGACTTCCCCAAGGCTATAAAAAAAGGTTGCCAAAAAAGGCTTCTTTCTGAGATAGGCCTGAATCTCAGATCTCCCAACACACCTTTTAATACTATAAACATATCCTCCTTTGCTGCCTATTTGGCTTAGCTGAAAGGGTTCAGAAACCATTCAACGAGCATGGTGAGGCCAAAGATTATCATGGAAAATTGTCAAACTCAGTAATAACTGGTATTCAAATATACTGCCATTCAAATACTCTCTTAACAAGAACTGCATTGTTTTGTTTAGTAATAGAGTAAAGAATGGATGTGACTACTCGGTTTTGCTTCTTTTCACAGATGATCATATAGAAAAGGTGAAGGAGACTTTTTTAACAGATCAGAGCAGTTGTTTTGTTATTTGATTCTTTGGTACTGCCTTTCCCAAGGCCCCTGCTGCTAAGAGCTAATGCAAATTACATCAGGAAATCCAATGGGCTTAGTAAACACTGAATATTAATTCAAGACGCTTCTGAAAATGCACAAACAGCACCAGTCCCAAAATCCAGAGCAGAAGCAAATAGCAATATTAGATATGTCAGATTTTTATGTGGAGTGTTGTTTTGGCCATAAAAATCAGCTTTTTCTTGCCCTGTTCAATGATCATGTTGTCCTATGATAATTCATGAATATGAAGTTGTTGACGGATATTTTGCTTCCCCCACATTATACCCAGGGATCCATCTGATTGCTAGGTGCTGCTTTTCCTCTGTTGACCAGCTCACTTCTCTCTAGACCCAGCCATTAAACATGTTTCTTGAGGAGTACCCGAGTTTTCTGCTCATGGACTCAGAACAGAACTCAGGAAACCTACAGCTACCATCCAGACTTTATCAGTGCGTTTGTTTTGGCTGGGATAGAGTTAATTTTCTTCACAGTAACTGGTAGCAGGAACTGTCTTTGTGCTGAAAACAGCACTGATAACACAGGTATGTTGTAGTTGCTGCTGAGCAGTGCTTACATAGAGTAGCATTTCCTGCTCCTCACCCCACCAGCTGCGGGTGCACAAGGAGTTGGGAAGGGACACAGCCAGGATAACTGACCCCCGGGACATTACAGACCATATGGGGTCATGCTTGGCATATACAGCTGGGAAAAAAGGAGGAAGGGAGGACATTCAGAGTGATGGCATTTGTCTTCCCAAGTAACTGTTACGCAAGATGAAGCCCTGTTGTCCTGGCAATGGCTGAACACCTGCCTGCACATGGGAAGTGGTGAATGAATTCCTTGGTTTTCTTTGCTTTTATATGTGGCTTATGCTTTACCTATTAAACTGTCTTTGTCTTTATGCAAGTGTTTCCCCACTTTTATCCTTCCAATCCCATCAAGGAGAAGAGTCAGCAACTGTCATGCTTAACTGCCAGCAAGGGTTAAACCATGACAATCAAGCACTCAAGTCATAATATGGCTGTGACCCAGATTTGGTCCTGTCTCAATAGTTGACAGCTTAGGGTAAATTCTGTTCATACTAACACAGAAAGATCCAACTGTCAGCTATTGCTTACTTCCAGATCAAGTCAACCCTATTAAAATCAGAACAATTACCATTCAGCTAAGAATCTACCCAAGCTACAGCATGAAAACGGAACAGAATGCCATTGACAGAAGTTCCTATGTCATCACCAAAATACCCTGATTTTCAAAATACCACCCATTTTCCATCTCCACTAAGTCTGACTTCACTTAAATGTCTCATGTGGGTCTGAAGAAGCTCTGGACACATCAACAGGAACTCTGAATGCAGGCAAAGAGGTCCAACACTGTCACTCAAAGGCCCATTGACTGACTGATCCAAGACTGTATTGTATTTCTTTTCCAATTTGTTCTGCATGCTTCATTCTGGCACAGAGATAGGTGGTCTGAATACAGAAGTAGGCAAGAAGAGTGCATTGGCATGAAGCTTTCTTTACTTTTCCCATGCATCATTACATACATCAATATTCACCTCGAAAAAATTTTCTTGTGTAAGATGTGATATCATAAAACATGGTCTACATTAAAATTTGGATCTGAAAGACTGAGATCCTGATATCCTGTCAAATCCTCAAACTCCATTAGCAAAATATTCAATGTTAGAAAGCGGAAAAGGAAATCACACTCTGCAAGCAGTGATTTCACTAAATATAAAAGATGTAGTGATAGAGAGACTCATCAGATGAGTAGCTGTAGATACCGAGTAATACTCATTCTCCAGAGTGTGCAGATACTTCCCTTGACATTCCAGAGATGAAAAATGCAATTTAAATATTTTATAGGCCTCTGACCTTGACTGATGCCTGGAATTGGTCTAGCAGCCTGCAGATGAACTCATGCTATCTCACAGCTCATTGGAGACATTCATATAAATGCCTTGTGAAACCACCGGCAATTGCCCGATTGCCCAATACGACAATCAGAGCTCCTCAAGTCACAGGTTCCACTTTGCAGGACGGAAAAGAAGCTTGATGCACTCTGACAGCAAAGGAACATCTTTTTCTTTCCCTATTAGCCTTCCTTTTGGAAAGGCTGGAAGACACATGACACTTCCAGGGTCTAATAACAACTAAAGCAAAGTTGTACTTAGTTTCTATACTAATATGAACTAAAGCTAGGTACTTCTGGTTGTATCAACTGTACACCTGGGTATTTTCTGACAGAAGGTATTTTAAGAACAATAGTTGCTCCACTTGTTTTATAAATGCATTTAATTTTGTTTGTCATCCTGTCAGCCTGATCTTTGTGCCTTCAGATGCTGCATATAAACAGCATTGCCACCCAAACCTTTTAACTAATAAGCACAGTTAATGTTTTATGGCTAGCTAAACAAACCGTTTTAATAGATTATTTGCACAGTAAAATTTCCTTCATTCGTCCCATAATAATGAGAGGTAAAACCAATTTATACTAGCAACATTTGGTAACATTCAAAGATGGATACTTGCTAGAAATGGTCCTGGGATATGACTACTAACACCAATTAACTGGAAAGTTCATTTTTTTTTTCCCCCCTCAAGAAAGGGTTCATTCTGCTTAATTTTATTTCTTCAAGTGAAATGTAATGGCTATTTTTCTGAACTGAGTTAAAATGTTCCTTCTATAAAATATTTTACCATCGCTTTTATTAGTTCCTAAGTTTTGGCTTTGACAAAACAAATTTCTTTTTTCCTGAGAAATTCAAAAGAAAAAGCTAATGTACCCTGCATTTTAATTATTTCTCATGATAGTAATGAGAACACAGTAAATATCAGATATACAAACAGAGACAGAGAGAGATGTATTAAACTCCTGTGGAACTTGGGAGTCATTACCTGAACTAATGATAAAACTGGAGATTTCTTGGTTTCTAATCACTTTTTGAGCACAAACCTTCAGTATTTTCTTAGGATCAAGCGGTGAACTGTCATCTAGTTTAACACAGACACTGATCTTAAGTCATCCAAATACGTATGGTTTCCCAGATGAACATTTGCCATTAGTTTAAACATAACTCATTAACTTCTGCGGATGCTTAGCATTTCCAAGGCTTACTTTTCCTTTTAAGGCATATTTGAATTTATGTAAGCCTTCCACTCACAGCAATGGTCATTGGACAGAATGTAGAGTACTTTAAATACAGAACTAAAGGCTAAATAAGTTTTCAGGCAAGTTGAAAACATTAGCAATTTACTAGTGCTTACATTTTGAACAATGGCCTTCACAGAAGGCTGTTTCATGCAGGAATTCTTTTTGACAGTAAAATTAACACTAAAATTGTCTGGTAAGTTTGAAATATTTAAAGCTACTCCTGGGTAACAAAAAAAATCTGTATCTATGACATGAGATCTCTCTATTTCAGTCACAATGACTAAACCAAAAATCTTTTTCCATTGAATAAAGCACCCTAAAGTTATACTCCAGGAAGATTATTTGGTACTTCAGACAATCTATATGCAAAGATCAATGGATAATAAAATGTTTGCGCACCCTTAGTAGAGCTGAAGAACTGTTTTCCATATTCACATTGTATCTGAAATCTGTGGGTTTTTTCATTATGGGAAGGTCTTTAAAAAGTGTTCATGATCAGAAATGTGTCTTGTTTAGCAGAATAAAGATGGTAGCTAAATTCTGATACTGTATGTAAGCTCTCAAAGCCGGTTAAACACCAAATTAGGATGCAGGATGGAGTGCAAACCTTATCCTGTCTCAGCTCAAAGGAATGGAAATCATGTAGCCTATATGTATGGGTTGTTCTCTGCTATATGAAGATTCACATAACAAAAATTAAACAGGAATACAGGAAAGATGATGGCCTAACTTTGTCACGGTAAAGCAAAAGCTATTCTACATTTAAATAATTGAACATTTTTTACAACCAAAGACTTGAAAAGAATTGAGCAATTTCTTTTCTTGACATCCTTCCAAAACTGAACACTCCTATTTTCTTTTCACATTTCCCATCTGAACATCCCCACGACAGTCCAGAAGGTGCTGGGTAGCTGATTTTGAAAGCCTTTTGAAGGTTATACCCAACATATACACATCCCAAATCAATACTCATATCCCTTCTAATAACCAAGTTTCCGGAGGATCCCCTAAGCAAGAATTACAATTGATTATTCTCTCACAATGAAAAAGTTCCGTGTGTCCTTTTAGAGGAGAAATATCAGCACATTTAAGTGGTTTTAAGATCAGGTTAATCCAAGACCACATCGACATGAAATTAAATAGGTTCATTCTACCAGTTCCAGTACCATTTGGAAACAAAATACACCAAGAGAGAGCAACAGGAAGAGAAAAATCTGCTTTGTAATAATCAGGTATTTTGATTATTATGGATAATAATATTCAATAGTTTGATTAATAGGTATTTTGAGTAGATGAAAGATATGGCCAAAGAGAAGAAAATACTGACAAAGCACATCTTAAGTTTCTTTTACCCTCTGGAAGTTTTTGTAACAAAGTTTCATTCTCTCCCTCAAAAATCTGTGTATTTCTAATTTTCCATGAGGTAAACCCTGTTCAGAGAAGGTTGGAAGAGTTACATAGATACCCTGATCAGCCCCATTCCATATTCGCATGAACCCTTGCATGATTTCCCACACTAAGCTAGTGCGGGAATCCTCTTCTGTCATTGTGGTTCATTTATATACGAGACAAATTACCCCAAACAGCGATTGAGGCAATACACACATACATATTGTAAAGCAGTTTTAAACCAAGAACTATGCAATCAGTTGAGAGGGGTAACAATAACACAAATGCTTGTGGTGGACTTTGTAACTCGGACTCCTCGGCTGCAATAGGAAAGAAAAGCTAGCTTGGCCATTCAACCAGCATTAAACAGGTCAATAGGTCTGTGTTCACCGCCGGTGGGTAGCTTGAGCCCAAACTGCTGCTTCCAGTTAACCTCTTCAGTTCATCCCGTAAGGTGCGAAAGGGTTAAAGGCACCGAGGGGCGGTCGCATGTCTTTCTCTCCCGATAAATCCCACATAGTTAATCGATTTTTGGGCAATCTCACCCCAAATGAGGACAAGTCCTCACTGCGGTCCCTCCGCCACAGCAGTCCTAAGTCTGTCCTGAATTTGCACAGCATAAGGTTTTAAAGAATCGGGCAGGCCTCGAATCAGAGGAGTCACCCTATAAGGATCAGCCGTAAGCAACACGGGGGAAGGTTGCCGAGGTGTAAGCCGCCTGTCAAGCATTAAGTGAAAGCAGGCTTCTTTCTGTATATTTGCAGTTAAATGACACAGACCAGGGGTGGGTACGGATATGGGGGCTCCCCATTCTATGGGATACAATCCTCCTGTCCAGTACGCAGCTCGCTTGGGTCAGGGCCCACGGTTCTCTTCGGTCATCTACTGTTAGAAATAACCCCAGGCTCCAAAATCCCAAGGCTGTTTGTTTAGAGAGCTTTATCCTGTCCCCTCCAGTCAGGGAAACCCTCTATACATACTTCATTTCAGTTTCCTTTGTCAGCTCTATTTTTCTTCTAATTTAGACAATTCAGTGGCACTATAAGGTGTTGCCTTAAGATACTGCTTTTATTGACAGTGGGCTCGGCCCCCATTTGCTCATCACCGTAAACCACTTCAGCTTTAATGAGTGGTCTGAGTTCAGGGTTGGAAAGCAACCCAGTCTTAGCGCTTTTTTAACTCTTTCCAGGGGTAATGAGAAGCAACTTCCCAGTCGAGGTCAGCCTCCAGAGAGAGGCCAGAAAACCCATCTTCTCTGTTTCCATCTTAGTTGCCTCTCTCTCTGAAAAGCATCCTGCAAGTTATTTCACCAATGTTTCTTCAGCCTGTCGCCCTACCTGACATCAGTTTCCAACTCGCTTTATGAGCTCTTAAGCACTTCTAATAGAAACTCATTAGTTCCTTTTTCAGTTTCCTTTAACAGTGTGCTTATCTTTATGGGCTGCTATCAAGACTGCCCCTGACAGCACAAACCACAGCAAACAGTTGCCAGGAACTTCCAGCGTTCCTCAGCCCAGCTTACCCCATTCGGCATCGGGCAAGCCTGTTGAACAAATCCAACAGTGGGGAGCAAAGTCAGGCATTTCTTGGGTTGCCATGATCCTGTGCCCGAGATTTCGGTTCCTACCGAAAATCAGTTCTCCTTTATTCCACATTCTAGCCGTTATCCCCAAAAGCCTCTGAATTGCTTCTTTGAGTGGTCAGGCATTATATAGGCTGCCCAGGGAAGTGGAGGAATCACCGTCCCTGCAAGCGTTCAAAAAACCATGAAGAGGAGACCCTTGGTGACACAGTTTAGTGGTGGCCTTGGCAGTGCTGGGGAACGGTTGGACTTGATGCTATTAAAGGTCTTTTCCAACCTGGACGATTCTGATTCACAGAGCATCCTGCCGGCAGCACCAGTTTTAGCATCCCGTACCGCTTGGCTGGTCCAAGGGGAGGAGGTATTTTACCCTACGTTGCGGGGCTCACAGGGGAAACCGCGGGCCCTCCAGAGGTTGAGAAAGGAAACAACAACCAATTTTACTGTAAAAGTCCCTAAAACGGTCAGAAGGAAGGAAAACCTTGGCAAGTTTACATTCTTATTAAAGACACGGAGAAGAAGGAGAAAAAAAGAAAGAAAGAAGTAAATAAACAGAGAAATAGACTCACCCCTTCCTGGGTCCAGAGATGTCTTCTTGGTCAGCGAGTGAGAACCCTTTCAGTTGTAAGCCTTGGAGCCCGTGAGGCTATTGGGATCTAAGGTAAAGAGATGCACCACACAGGTGAAAGCAGGTTGTCTTTTTATAGGGCCAGCCTCTCTTGGAACCCTCCCACCGGTGGAGACTCATTTTCAGGGCATCCGGTCAGCCTCAGACCCAATTAACTTTGCGCCCTGGCAGGAGCCGCAGCGTCTGTTGCGCTGTCTCTGGGCAACTGGTTGCCGGAGCAGCCGATCTTCACGGCCCCAGGGCAGACAACACAGAGAAGCATCCCCCGCCTTGGCGGAGCTTTGTCCCCCCGGCCGTTTGCCCAAGCGATTACGAGCTGATGGCTCCTTCTATCTTTGAAGTTGTTTGGAAACAAACACGAAAAGGGACTCTTGACCAGCACAGATGGGAAATAAAACCACAGCATTAGAAGTTTTAAAATGAAGTGCAGGAGAATTTTGTAGCGTGGTCATCTGATTTATTTTTATTATTGGCCTAAAGTAGATTTCTGGGCTCTCTCTACAATCGAGAGAAAGAGATCTTTGTTATATCTTTCTCTGAGCACTATTGAGGAAACCTAGATGATAGGTAAAAGGCTAGGTGTCTAAATCTTAGATGGTTAAATTTAGATGAAACAAACCCAAGGCTTAGTACAAATATGTCAGAGATTTAGGTACTGTTGAGCTTTCTGGAGTTTCCTGGAACTGGACTGGATTTGTGCAAACCTCTTTCTTCAGTGCAAAGTTAGATAAGAAAATCTTTAGAGATTGGCCTATCTACTAAATTCTTGCTCTTCTGGATAACGCAGAAGGGAATAAACTCCTGGAAACAGCACTAAGACAGCCTGGGAAAAAAATATATATTGCAGAGCCTTTGGCATATAGGTCCTTGCCCTGCTATGAGGAAGAGATATTGCTGCCTAGTCTATGTGTCACTCAATAGGAAATGGGTTTGCAGCCTGTTTCTTAGTGGATTGAATTATGAAACTACTGGCACCTTCAGAGCTAAATCCTGAAAGATGCAGAGCTCCATCAGCTCCCGCTGTGTACAGTGAAAACTGATGATACTTAGCAGCTTGTCAGTACTCAGTCCCATCTGTGTTGCTAAGAGCTGCACAGGTAATGGACCTGTAAGAGCGAGTTGAGGAACCAGGTGGGATCCATGTGAGTACGTACAAACATCACATCTCTTCAGCAGTGAGAAACTTGAACATTAGCTGTTAGCTTGTATTCTGCCACAAACACTTTAATGTAGTATGCATTAAGGAGAGAGCAAACTGCCCTTCATTTGGCCCACATTGTTAAGATTCTTGGATGAGGATACATGAACTGGATTCTCCACACTGCATTGGTGTGATTCTGTTAGCCTCTGACAAACACTGGTTTAGTAATTTCTAAAGCGCTTGTAGCTTACAATGCAAGATGATTGACAGCCATAAAGGTGCTATACCTTGCCTTTTGAGAGAGGAAAAGTGCCTTGCTGATGGGGACTGCAAAAATTAACTATGAAAATCATGAAACTAGCACTTGATTACTATTGGCTCAAACAATATTTCTTTTCATCACATTTAATCATGTGCTGAGACTAGAATTCCTGTCCCATTAAATAAGAGCGAGGGGGCTATATAGAAACATCCATCTTTCCAGCATGAAAATTCAACTCTGCTTAGAGCTCTGCTGGCATCTAAGTGGATTTATACAGACGACTCCAATGGCTCATCAGATCAGAACTGGTCTTTTATCCCTGTCTTCATGTTTCTGACCATGTCATCTATTTTTCAGCACTGTAAATGACTATTTCACTTCTGCATCCAGCACAAAGGCCATTTTCTTTTTCTGGAGAAAATATTTTTGCTCCTCTCTCTCTTTCTCTCTGGTTTGGTCTTTTTTTCAAGCTGATGTATTGTTTTCAAGGGCTCTGGATCGCACATCACATAACAAACCCAGCTCATTATTATGCATCATCTACTGCTGCTTGCTGCAATGCAATATTTACACTTTGGCATTAAGGCAGGAGACGGCCCTCGTTATGCAGCACAGCCACCACTGATAGATCGACACAAGGTTTTTTTGGAAGCATGAAGAATTGAAAATGGTTCATCTGGGGATTGCAAGTGCAATGAATTCTTTATATCTAACAGTTGGCCTGCACTGCCCCAAAGGATATTAGATTTCTTAGGAGCAAACGTGCTATGCTGAAATGTACTTTAAAAAGCTTGATCTCAACAGCCCACAGTGGCTGCCCCCCCATCATCACTGGCCTCTGCCAGGCAAAGCTTCCTCTCCCTCTGTGCAACCCTTGCTCCCTGCCTTATACCTCCTGCTGGCTGCCTTACGTCTTCCATGCTGGCATCACGCAGGCAGCAGGCAGGAGTGCTGAGGGCTAAGCGAGTACACCATTAGGAGCTGAAGGAGGTTGCTCCTAAGCCTGGATTTTATTGCCATGTCACTTGGACTGTTTTTACAGCTGGCAGGCCAGAGTGACCTTTGGCTGCCTCTTCTCATTTCTGTTGGCTTCTTCCCCATGAGTCCACATCAAACATGCTTCCCTTGCAGGCTTTTTAAAGGGCTGCTCTGCCATCCTTGCTGCTGCCTACAGAGCAGGAGGCTCAGACTGGAAAACGGAGGGGGAAAAGAAGGAAGAGAAATGCTGAAGGGCTGTTGAATGGCCCAGCACTATGTCTCGTTCCCATGTCTTGCTGCTTTAAGGACATCAAGGCTGAACTGGGCGCTAAGTGGCATGGAACAGTAGCAATTCACCAAGGGACAGGAAAGCACCACAGGTACCATCCATGCAAGGAGATGCTGTGGAGATAAGGGAGGGTGCAACACCTGCTTATCAGGAAGCACAAGGCAAAATCACCTTCCCATGCTAGTGAGAGACTTCTCTAACAGCTTCTCATTGAGGTTCCCAAAGCATGTTACCTATAAAAACTGAGCACCATGGAATCATTTTACAGTTTATAAGTAACAGCATCATCCCTATTTATTTTGAGACAGATCAGTTGACTCATGTTATGACTCATGACTACTTGCCACTTAACATCACCTAACCACTCGGCACTGCTGGTTCCCCAAAAGCTGTTCCCCCTTTCTATCTGCAAACTACCTCAGCATCTTTCCAAACTTTGTGTCCCCAAATCATCCCTACTTCTATGTTAGAAGCTGATTACTGAAAAAGCCTTTTTTAGGAGTAGAATGCAGGGTAGAATTTGGTTTTCTTTTCCCCACTTAGACTCTGGCAAACCCTTTGTTTCTGCCAACTCATTATGAATTTAGGGACCTGCTTACAGCTGAAAAGCAAACTTTGTGTGCATTGCAATAGCCTCCACCACCAGGACCCAAACTCAGATCCTGGATACAGCAACACTGTGCCTCTCCCTGCCAACACTGCTCTTGTCATTCCCTTCATTTGAACAACAATACGGAGAAGGTGGAGGAAAGAATAGAACTGGGGGGGGGGGGGGGAGATGAAAGCTGTCAGATAATTGAGACAATTTTTAATTAAACTCTGCATTTCACTAACTGCTATGTGCCAAGAGCGTTATTGTAGCGTTGCTGTGGCAATCTTAACTTCGAGTGTCCTGATGTGTGATTAAAAGCTTAGATTTAAATGTTTCATTAATAAAAAGAGGTGTTGTTTGTTCATGTTCTTTTTTCATAGGTGGCCACTAAAATTGCTGATTCTGAAGACTGAGGGTTACATTGTCACCTGGGATTTTAGTCACTAAGGGGAGGGATGGAGAGAAACAGCCATGCAAACGACTGAAAGCCCATGAGGGAGAGATATCCTTTTCCTAAGTTACAAATCCCTGCCCTCTTCTCCCCCCTGCCCTCTTCTCCCCCCTGCCCTCTTCTCCCTCCTGCCCTGCATCTTCCCATTCCCTAAGGATGCTATACCAATCAGACTTAGTAGTTTAAAAGGCCATAAAGGGAAAAATGTCAGGTGTGAGCTGCTCTGCTCAGCATGACAGGAGTTCAGATAAGAACACAAAAAATACCACATGGGGTTAGACATAAGGTTCATTTAGCCTGCTAACCTTTGCCTGGCAACAGCAAGTACCAAACGCTTAAGATATGTATAGACTCGACCTTTCTTCTCTCACAGACCCTCCCCAGCCCTGATAACCACTACTTAAATGTGTCCTTGCAAATCTCCCCCAAATGGTGTTTTTTCCTAGTAAAGACTTTCCGAACTAGGAGAGGAATATCTTTTCCTTTCTTTTTATCCTGTAAGTGGCCACACTTTGTCCTTTGAAGGAAAAATGATTGCTGCTTGCATTATGATGGAATGGGATCAAGGATTCAGGGCAGCCCAGTAGGCAAACAATGAAATAAAGGCATCGTAGCATTAAGGCAAAGTGCTTTCTCCTATCTTTTGTTCTTTCTGGATGTTCTAAGAAAAAACATGAGATGCAGGCCCTGATGCATGTTTCTGTATAGAGATGGAGATCTGTCCTTACATATCCTTCTCTTTTCCCAGTTAGCTGTCATAAAAGCTTCATCCTGAAAAGCTGGGATCAGATCACCATCTCTGATTTTAATCAACAAGGGGAATGAATTAAAAAAGAGTTACTTGTATAGCTAAACTTCTGCAGGCCAGCAACCCTGAAATATTATTCCTTGGCTCGTCTTGTGTATTTTAATTTCTTTCAGATACAGTTCTCATTTAAGTTACTTAGGAATATGATACAGTGGAAAGACCTTATATAGTAAATAATGTCAGGAAAATTAAGTTTATTTTAATGTAACATTTAACTTATCACTTACAATGCTGGATTTCTTGGTTGCCTGATTCAACAGCGGAGGTTTCATTCAGTTCTTGGATTTCCCTTGTTTCAGGAAAAGAAATGAAAGCTCAGAAGGCATCTAACCATTTGTGTAACATCGGACCAACACATAATTTCCTGACCTGCTGGGCAATTAGTTTATGCCCTGAAGTGTGATGTCTGATTACTGTTCCTCCCAGACTTAGTTTGTGGTGTTAATGGCCATAAAATTATTGACTTTCTTATTAGATGCAGTCACAGAATTCGTCTCAATGATTTCCAGTTACAGTGAATTACCCAGACTGACCATATGCTGCATGGTCTGTTCCAAACTTGCTCTCTTTCGACTTTCCAGGACCATTCATGCATCAGGACTGTAACGAGAAGAGAGGATATTTACTCTTGCATAATTCTGAACAGCTCAAACATGGCAAGACTGCTTGCGTACAAATATTCACACTACTCTATGCTTCACTGCTACTTCTATGATTCTATGACACTCTAACCTGTAGTTTATTTTTAACCCTCTCTCATTTAAATACTGATGAGAACCATATTTTGCCTGGGCTTTCAGGGAGCTTGCTTTCTAAATATGCATTTTACAGATTTGCTCTATCCTGAATTGGGCAAAACCTTGTGATGCACACACATACAGAAGATAGGCTTTAGTAAACTGAACTACTTCATACTCTGTCTCCTGTCAAGTTTGGAAGAGGCAGAGATTAAAAGAAGTTTATTAGGAGATACAGTAGTTTTAATTGGAGAAGTGGTTTATTAAAAAGAAAGAAATATGGCAGCTATTATTTTAACTTACCACTTGCTGTATTAGGAGATATTCTTTTGAAAAATATCTTTCCAGCACTGACCCCTGATTCTTTTTATGAATTATAGTCTAAATTTACAAATTTTAACAGTTATCTTACAGTTTTGTAACTGTGCACATTATTCTCTGTCCTTAATACTTTACCTCAAGATTTTTAACACAGTTAAATAACACGGTGTCAAAGTTCTATAGGCAATGTGTCAACAGGGAAGTAAACAATTATGAGATAAGGATTGAATAAAGAAGAAAATTGATAACAGTTTCAATACGTCTGCATTTTTCTTCAGCAGGATTAGGGGAAAACGTTCTCAGAGTTAAGACAGGAGAATTGTTGAGGTTTCTAAATCTCTCAGTGTTGGAGCGAGGAAGCAGGGTTCAGGTACTTTGGGTACCTTAATGCTTAAAGAAAAAGCTCCTGGCCTCAGCTTGCTACATTTAAGTCTATTATTGCTTAGAAAATAATAGTTCAAGGCTCCTACAAACAAGTAAAATGGGTTTGCCAAGAAGAAACATCAGGAACAGGGATATTTCCAACCTAGTATGAAAAAAGCACAACAAAACCAGCCAAACTTGATCATATGAACCAAGGCTTCATACTCATCATTGTGGTCTACTGACAGCAAAGTTGAACGTCCACCCAAAAAGGGCACATCTGAATGAATAATGGTCATGGTTCTGAAGAGACATTTTTCAATTATGGGCAAGAATATTGTTTCAAGGATGAAAAAATCAGCATCTGAGTTCCCTTTTGTTCTAACTGTACTTTAAGTCCTATTTTCCCCTTCTTAGGGGTGACTCTCATTATAGAATTATGGGTAGATTGGAGAGGGACAGGGGAGAAGTGAGATTTGAGATGAGGGTGTTACTCTTATTGAAAAAAAACTGTAGTGCAGCCAAATGCATAAATTATGGGCAATAGAAAGAAAGAGCCAGAAGAAAATTGGTTGTGAAGTTAAGCAGTTGATGCACGTCTTCATATTTCTGCACCTGTGGTGTGCATCCAGGCTGATTTCTCCATTAGGACACTGTGATGGCACATATTTGATACTTGTTTCAAACTATTCTTAAAAGATGAGATTTTCACATTATCCCCTGAGCAAGGACTAAAAGGAGAGCACCAAATGTTCTGAGTTACTCGGCAAAAACAGTTTCCAATGTCTGTTTTAAACAATACATGCCTGTCCTGGCTTCGACTTTTCAGTCATTACAGAGGAAGAAATGGTTCCTGGTCTCTGTTTGAAGACCTGAAGCATAAAAAGAAGATCGAGGATTTAGAGAACAAATGTATTATTGAAGACAACCAGTATATTTTTTTGATTATACTACCAAAATATGTTTTCACTTTCTAAAAAGTTCACATCCCCCTGTGCAAAATGTTGCAAATGACTTTATATATTTTAAGACACACAATTCCCCCCTCCCTTTTTGTTATATTAGAATCATAGAATCACAGAATAGTTAGGGTTGGAAAGGACCTTAAAATCATCCAGTTCCAACCCCCCTGCCATGGGCAGGGACACCTCACACT